>SJJU01001230.1:0-53508 GCA_012932125.1 Conopomorpha cramerella | reverse complement strand
TCGTAGCGCTGAGTTGCGAGGTGTCCGATTGCCGGTGACGCACGCGCTTGCGATGCGGTGACACGACGCTCGCTGCGGCGTCAGCATTTCGCAAGGACGTCACCTCACGCTGGAGCTCTGCGCTGACACGTTCCGATGCTCCAAGTTTAGCCCGGATCTCCGTAATGTTGGACTTCAGCAACTGAATGTCATTTAACAGTGACGTCACATCGACATGGTCGAACGTCACTGGCGGCAGCTTGCTGAGGTCCCGCGCCACATACGTTGGAACATCGTCAGGGTCGGTTTCTTTGAAGGCCCTGAAGATGTCTTGAAGGTTCTTCTTGCCGCTCCCCTCCGTCCTCCTCGAAGCGAGGCAAACGCTGGTGATGGCAGCTGTTTCGGCGAGGTACTTCCTCGCGGCAGTAATCTCAGCCTCCGTGTAGCTGGACGAACAGGCTCACGCTCAAGAACACGCTCAAGGCTGAGCTCGACCATCACATCCAGCTTGTTCTGCACGAAGGCCAGCAGCTCGTGCACTAGTATGGTGTCGGAGCGCTTCGCCGCGGACTCCATTATAGAAATGGTTCGCAGCGGTGAGTCACAATCGTCGGCTTGTGCACGGCGAGCATAAAGCGTCCGATCCGGCCGATGTCTAGAACTGCACTTGATGCACATTATGGCCGGCCCACTGCCACTTCAGCTTGCTAAATCGATGTGCTATGTCGATGACTTTGGTTCTCTGTCGTACCATTTCATTACTATTACGATCTTTCAGAGAAACGCCGAGCATAGCCGTGTTCACGTCTCAGCTGCATATGTCAGTACAGGTAGGACGCACTGATTGAAGACTTTTGTCTTCAGGCACTGTGGGATCGCTGATGCTAAGACTCGACGTCAACCCAGCTGAATTCTTCTGTTTACCCTGTCCTCGATGTTGTTTCTAACGGACAAACTGCAATGTCTACCTATAGAGACTGCAGTTTGTCTGCCCAAGATACACATATTTTTGAACAACATCGGAAAAGGTACTGTGTACTGAAGTCGTTTCCGCTAGAACATGTTCATTGCACATGACCTTTGCCATGATGAAGATGACGTCTGAAAATCTCGTGTGAGAGATGTGTGAACATCCCCTTGTCTCACTCCTCGATGAAATGGTATGGGACTTGTCTGCTGATTTTGTACTTGGATAGACATGGTGGCAGCCTCGTATAGGAATCTTATCACTTGGATGTATCGCCAGTCAACTTGGCAACGCTGCAGAGACTCCAGAACGGACCAGATCTCAACCGAGTCAAAGGCCTTCTCATATTCCATCTAATGCTAGGCCATAAAAATAAGAATAGAAATTAGGATATTTTAATTTCTATAGAAAAATATATAGAGAATAAGAATAGAATTTAGGCTATTATAGCAGTAAAGCCTGAACGAACAATTTATAATTAGTTCTGAAAAGAACTTTTTTACTCGAACAAAAAATGCTAGTTAGATATATATAAAATGAAAAGCTGACTGAATGACTGACTGACTGAATGACTGACATATCAACGCACAGCCCAAACGGCTAAACGTAGGGACTTGAAATTTGGAACGGACGTAGCTTAGGTACCGTAGGGGTGCACTAAGAAAGGGATTCCCGAAATTCCCACGGGAACAAGAATTAATGAGATAAAACCTTTGTATGAAAAATCTAAACCGTTCAAGGTAGTCGCTTGAAATTTGAGATGCAGGTACCTTAGTATTCTAAAAGCTTAGGTGTAACAGGCTTTTAGAAAACTGCCATGGGAACAAAATTTTACATGAAAAAAAATAAACCGCGTAAGACAGATGGAAGAAATTTGGTACGCAGGACCCTTAAAGAACGTATAGCTTACTCGGAACGCGATATTGCAAAATTCCCACGGGAATGGGAGTTAGCGGAAAACTTTTATACATGAGAAATCGCGTAAATTTGAAGTTTGAAATCTAACATGCACATACCTTAGGAAATATAAAGTTTAGTTATGGCTGTATTTTGAGAAATTCCTACGGGAACGGGAGTTGACGGGATAAAACTTTTGTATGAAAATCTAAACCGCTCAAGGTAGACGCTTGAAATTTGTGATGCAGGTACCTTAGTACAGTTAAAGCTTAGGTGCAACAGGCTATTGGAAAATTCCTTTGGGAACGGGAGTTACCGGGAAAAAACTGTTGTATGAAAAAAATACACCGCGTAAGACAGATGATTGTAATTTGTTACGCAAGTACCTTAATGAACGTATAGCTTACTTACAACGTAATATTGCAAAATTCCCACGGGAATGGGCGTTAGCGGAAAACTTTTATTTGAGAAATCGCGTAAATTTGAAGTTTGAAATCTAACATGCACATACCTTAGGAAATATAAAGTTTAGTTATGGTTGTATTTTGAAAAATTCCTACTGGAACGGGAGTTAACGGGGTAAATATTGAATGAAAAAATCTAAACCACGTAAGTTAGACGCTTGAAGTTTAACATGCATATACCTTACTGAATGCAAATATGAGCCATGACTGAATTTTCCAAAATTCTTATGGAAACGGGAATAGTGGGAAAACTTTTGTATAGAAAAACAAATACCGCGAGTATTTTAGCAAATTTACAGCTTTATGGGATTGGGAAATACCTTTTTCATGAAAAAATACTGCACAAGCGCCAGAAACAGAAGCATTTTTGAATTGAATGAAATGTATTGTTAAAAAAGAAAACCTTTTAAATTTATTTATTACAACATTGATTATTATTTACATTCAACATATACCGAGTAAAGTACTGAAATGCGTGAATTCTATTGTGATGTGTTTATGCGTGGTTTGTAGTCATGTTCAGGGACGTACATTATATGAGTTACTGACTGGTTGACATTAACGCACGGAACAAACGGCTAAACATTTCCAAAGGCATTTAAAATTTGAAAAGGACGTAGGTTAGATATTGTAGGGGTGCACTATGATAGGTATTCCCGAAATTGCCTAGGGAACGAGAATACCTATCATAGTGAAAATCCTTTTGAATGAAAAATCTAAACCGCTCAATTTTTACGCTTGAAATTTTGAATGCAGATACCTTAGTAAACGTATAGCTTAGTTCCAACAAGATATTGGAAAATTCCCACGGTAACGGTAGTTTGCGGGAGAAAACTTTTGTATGAAAAAAAAAAAAATAAACCGCGTAAGACAAATTATTGAAATTAGCCATGCAGGTACCTTCATGAACGGAAAACTTTCTTGCAACGCAAAATTTCCACGGGAATGAGAGTTAGCAAAATAAAGTTTTAGTAAATATGAAGTTAAGTTATGGCTGTATTTTGAGAAATTCCTACAGGACCGGGAGTTGGTGGGAAAAAAAATTTTTGAAAAAATCTTAACGTGATGCTTAAAATTTTGAATGCAAAGTTCAGTCATGTCTAGATTTTCCGAAATTCCAACGGTAACGGGAATAGCGGGCATGCATTGGTATAGACAAAAAAATTAAAGCGAGCCTTTTAATTTCTTTAATTTATCTTGGCAAATGTACAGCTTCATGGGGATATAAAAATCTTTTTCATGAAAAAATACTGTACTAGCGCCAGATTCAGATTGTTTGTGATGTTGGTTCATGGCATTTTCACCAAGAAAAAAACAAATTTTTTTAAGGCAACTTTCATTAATCGACGCCTTCAACACACACCGGGAAAAAATACGGAAATACGTGCATTCTATTTAAAATTGCGCTGTGTTTATGGGTGTTTTGTTTACGAATACCTACTTATGTCCTGAACGTGGAGGAACAGGGACGTACATTGTCTATATTCATATTCATCCATCACTGACTTATTATCACCCAGGCATTTTTCACAGGGGTTATTTTATGATGTATACGTGAGATAAAAAAAGAAAGTCGAATGATCAAACACTTGCGCTAGCGAGTTGTTTTGCCACAGCCCTACTTCTCTCATGGTCAGTTATACCTATGTGGCGTGCTCCCGCGTAAGTTCGCCATCCGGCCTGGTCATTTTTGCAACCCCCTCCAGAACGACCAAAAACGTTGTTTATAAGGAAATTTTATAAATGTTTTTCCTAAATACATTTAATTTTCTGTGTAGCACTTATTCCGATTGCATCAGCAACCGAGCCATCCATGCTACTCTTTTTAGGATTCCGTACCCAAAGGGTAAAAACGGGACCCTATTACTGAGACTTCGCTGTCTGTCTGTCCGTCTGTAACAAGGCTTTATTTTACCAACACTGATAGGTAGGAAGTTAAAATTTTGATAGGTGATGTTTTACTGTATCCGCTACAACAACAAATACTCAAAATAAAATGTATACATACTTTAAAAAATTAAGCATTTTTAAAACTTTTCTACAACATAGACTAACTACATCTCTCTTTATAAAAGCCTCGCCACGCGGACGAAGTCGCGGGCAAAAGCTAGTAGTCTACAAAATGTTTAATATCGGTTATGTGACACGTCTGCTGCGTAGGGAGCCGACACCGCGAATGAGCCGCGCGGCTACCTATCTCACTGATCTGACCTCCCCTACCCGCACCGCTGCGTTGCCCGGCTGGCTACGGCTAGTCACTTTACGCCGCGCGCCGCCCCGTGCCTTTTTTATGTATTTTTGAAATAGTAGGTGAGTACTTACCTAATAGGTATCTTTTGGAAGAATTAATAGTCTAAAGGTAACCGATTGAACAATTCAAAAGTTATCTAGAGCAAACTTTTATAAGGATTAAACCATTTACTTCGAAATCTCGTCGCCAAAATGGCATTACTTTGGAGCAAACATCTAAATCATTAAAACGATTGTTATGGGTAAACTATAAAAGGTAGACATATGCTGTCGCGGACTTTTTTAAAGATAATGTTAAGATGAACAATTCATCCATAGAGTATTATTGTATAACTTTAACTATATGCTCAGCGCACGCCACGGAAGGCCTCAGAAACGATACTTTCCCACCGTTTTTTAAACATTTTCGGTTACTTCTCCACAACTATAGGACCTAGCGTGATATTATATATCCTATGTTACTTCTGAATAATGCAGCTTTCTAATGGTGAAAAAAATATTGCAATCGGTCCAGTAGTTTTTGAGTTTATTCATTACAAACATACAAATACAAATCTTTCCTCTTTATAATATTAGTGTAGATTTATCGTATATGTGCACACAGCAGCCTGTGCTGGGTCTTCAAAATAGGCAAATTCAAGAATGCCCTTAAATGCATTTTTTTATCATACTTTATGATCATACCAACATTTGTAACGCAAAATACTCTCCTTTCAGCCTAAACGGCACTGGTCAGTTTTTTTTGTATACATAACCTTGTGCTGTGTTCGTTACGTCCCACGCGACCAATTTCCATGAAAAAAAAGAGACTTTCCTTGTCGTAAACTTTGTTATTATTCTAGGGAACGTTCACCCTGTCCAGTACTTGAGCAGAACGATACAATTCAATTTGTGTTGCGTACAATTCAATAGAGTTCGTTTCCTGACTAGTTAACTAACTTTCTCTTAGGGATATTTATTACAGAATTATTTATGTTGCAGGCACGTCCCATACCATTGCATCGACGAGTGAGACAAGGGGATGTTATTCTTCGGTGAAGTGGCGTGTCAATGTGGCTCTAGAGTCCCCATTTTCGGGATCAGGACGAGATGCTTGCGATGCGTACAACCGGCCATAGAAGTCTTCACCTTCCGAAAGGACTGACGGCTTCGAAGTGACGACTTCTCCACTTGCTGCGGCCAATTTCGCAAGGTGGCTTCTTCCAAGAGATTGTACGAACACTTTTGACCCCCGATTCTGCTCAATCGCTCTTTCTATTGAAAGAGTATTGTAGCGTCGGAGGTCGTGCGGCACGTGCTTACTAATCTCTTGGTTTAGAGCCCGCCTTGCGGTCGAAGTGACGGGCGGATTTTCACATCGTTCCTTCATCAGCCGTAAAGTCTCCCCGGAAAGCTTTGACTTACTGCCCTTACGCTGCATTTCACAAAAAATCTCGTACCCTCTTCCCTGAGGACCCGAGTCACATTTTCGAGGTTCTTGTTCACGTCTGCTGTGGGTTCCACGGCAACGAATCGGTTCTCCAAACTTAGCTGGAAAGCTTCGGATCCCATTATGGTTTGAAGCATGGTTGGTTGGAGCCTGGCTTTCATCAGACGGACACGTTCAGCCTTAAGGTTGATATTCAGAGAGCCCCTGACTAGTCGGTGATCGCTACCGGTATTGAACCTGTTGATCACAGAGACGTCTCTGAATATGTGCTTTTTGTTCGTCATGATGAAATCGATCTCATTTTTAGTCCTAGTATCGGGGCTTTGCCAGGTCCACTTCCTTTGGGGCTTTTTCTTAAACCATGAGTTCATCAGAAATAACCCTCTCGTTCGAGGAAGTTTACTAGCATTTGCCCCCTATGATTCGTTGTTCCAAATCCATGGGATCCTACTGCCGATTCGTTGCAATTCTGTACTCCCACTTTAACGTTAAGTACCCCATAACAACGCTGTAATGTGTCTTAGTAGTGTAGTAAAGATGTTGGTAAAATAAAGCCTTGTTACAGACGGACAGACAGACAGCGAAGTCTCAGTAATAGGGTCCCGTTTTTACCCTTTGGGTACGGAATCCTAAAAAGAGTAGCATGGATGGCTCGGTTGCTGATGCAATCGGAATAAGTGCTACACAGAAAATTAAATGTATTTAGGAAAAACATTTATAAAATTTCCTTATAAACAACGTTTTTGGTCGTTCTGGAGGGGGTTGCAAAAATGACCAGGCCGGATGGCGAACTTACGCGGGAGCACGCCACATAGGTATAACTGACCATGAGAGAAGTAGGGCTGTGGCAAAACAACTCGCTAGCGCAAGTGTTTGATCATTCGACTTTCTTTTTTTATCTCACGTATACATCATAAAATAACCCCTGTGAAAAATGCCTGGGTGATAATAAGTCAGTGATGGATGAATATGAATATAGACAATGTACGTCCCTGTTCCTCCACGTTCAGGACATAAGTAGGTATTCGTAAACAAAACACCCATAAACACAGCGCAATTTTAAATAGAATGCACGTATTTCCGTATTTTTTCCCGGTGTGTGTTGAAGGCGTCGATTAATGAAAGTTGCCTTAAAAAAATTTGTTTTTTTCTTGGTGAAAATGCCATGAACCAACATCACAAACAATCTGAATCTGGCGCTAGTACAGTATTTTTTCATGAAAAAGATTTTTATATCCCCATGAAGCTGTACATTTGCCAAGATAAATTAAAGAAATTAAAAGGCTCGCTTTAATTTTTTTGTCTATACCAATGCATGCCCGCTATTCCCGTTACCGTTGGAATTTCGGAAAATCTAGACATGACTGAACTTTGCATTCAAAATTTTAAGCATCACGTTAAGATTTTTTCAAAAATTTTTTTTCCCACCAACTCCCGGTCCTGTAGGAATTTCTCAAAATACAGCCATAACTTAACTTCATATTTACTAAAACTTTATTTTGCTAACTCTCATTCCCGTGGAAATTTTGCGTTGCAAGAAAGTTTTCCGTTCATGAAGGTACCTGCATGGCTAATTTCAATAATTTGTCTTACGCGGTTTATTTTTTTTTTTTTCATACAAAAGTTTTCTCCCGCAAACTACCGTTACCGTGGGAATTTTCCAATATCTTGTTGGAACTAAGCTATACGTTTACTAAGGTATCTGCATTCAAAATTTCAAGCGTAAAAATTGAGCGGTTTAGATTTTTCATTCAAAAGGATTTTCACTATGATAGGTATTCTCGTTCCCTAGGCAATTTCGGGAATACCTATCATAGTGCACCCCTACAATATCTAACCTACGTCCTTTTCAAATTTTAAATGCCTTTGGAAATGTTTAGCCGTTTGTTCCGTGCGTTAATGTCAACCAGTCAGTAACTCATATAATGTACGTCCCTGAACATGACTACAAACCACGCATAAACACATCACAATAGAATTCACGCATTTCAGTACTTTACTCGGTATATGTTGAATGTAAATAATAATCAATGTTGTAATAAATAAATTTAAAAGGTTTTCTTTTTTAACAATACATTTCATTCAATTCAAAAATGCTTCTGTTTCTGGCGCTTGTGCAGTATTTTTTCATGAAAAAGGTATTTCCCAATCCCATAAAGCTGTAAAGGACCATGGGGGATTTTGTATGAACCCCGTACCCACCCTCCAACAGTCATGGGATACATGTCAATTTGTTCATTGGGGACCCAAAAGGCCTAATGTACATGTATTAGTAGCAAGAACTATTGGGATTATTTATAATAATAAAAAAACTTTTCGGTGGAAATGTATTTATTTGTTAACAAAAAACATTTTTTTCACAATCATAAGCATCTTTCACGTAAACATATGACCATTCTATACTCAGATCCCAAACTTAACAGTGCTAAGCTTGATAATATATAATTATATTAACTCATTAGTACAGCCAAAAGCATGTCAAATGATACAGTACTAGCAGTTAAGCTCTGATTTATTGCTTGACGTGCTCTTGACAGTACTAACAATTACTTTATAAATCTATAACAATATTATCAAGCATTTGCGCTGGTGGATTGAAGTCAATATGACGCCCTAACCCCATATACCAAACAATGGATATTATATGCGCAAAACTTCCCACAGTACGATTGCCTGTAAGACAAGTGCAGTCCCAATAAGCAATAGCGTGTCTGCCAGCCAAATCCCTATCTATTAAAATATAACTATAATATATACGTGAACGGACATGGCGCGACTGAATCCGTACTCTGACTAGCCAACCGTTATTTAGCAGGATATTGCATCGCTGTAAATCGTTTAACTCGTTATCACGGTATAGTTCCATAGTATAAAGGCCATCGCGAAGGTGCTCGGCGCAGTACGACTTGGCAAGCTTAATATGATAGCTCCCTAGCGCGAAAAGAAACACTTCATCTTATCAGTATATCAGTACGAAAGAAAACATAAAACCTAAACCCCACATATTTAAAGAAAGTCGTCATAGTAAAAAAATATACATTTTACTAGACCTTTCAAATGACACCTATTTCAAATCTGTTGGTGGGTGGGTACGTTTTTTCCCATTGTCCTTTGCTAAAATACTCGCGGTATTTGTTTTTCTATACAAAAGTTTTCCCACTATTCCCGTTTCCATAAGAATTTTGGAAAATTCAGTCATGGCTCATATTTGCATTCAGTAAGGTATATGCATGTTAAACTTCAAGCGTCTAACTTACGTGGTTTAGATTTTTTCATTCAATATTTACCCCGTTAACTCCCGTTCCAGTAGGAATTTTTCAAAATACAACCATAACTAAACTTTATATTTCCTAAGGTATGTGCATGTTAGATTTCAAACTTCAAATTTACGCGATTTCTCAAATAAAAGTTTTCCGCTAACGCCCATTCCCGTGGGAATTTTGCAATATTACGTTGTAAGTAAGCTATACGTTCATTAAGGTACTTGCGTAACAAATTACAATCATCTGTCTTACGCGGTGTATTTTTTTCATACAACAGTTTTTTCCCGGTAACTCCCGTTCCCAAAGGAATTTTCCAATAGCCTGTTGCACCTAAGCTTTAACTGTACTAAGGTACCTGCATCACAAATTTCAAGCGTCTACCTTGAGCGGTTTAGATTTTCATACAAAAGTTTTATCCCGTCAACTCCCGTTCCCGTAGGAATTTCTCAAAATACAGCCATAACTAAACTTTATATTTCCTAAGGTATGTGCATGTTAGATTTCAAACTTCAAATTTACGCGATTTCTCATGTATAAAAGTTTTCCGCTAACTCCCATTCCCGTGGGAATTTTGCAATATCGCGTTCCGAGTAAGCTATACGTTCTTTAAGGGTCCTGCGTACCAAATTTCTTCCATCTGTCTTACGCGGTTTATTTTTTTTCATGTAAAATTTTGTTCCCATGGCAGTTTTCTAAAAGCCTGTTACACCTAAGCTTTTAGAATACTAAGGTACCTGCATCTCAAATTTCAAGCGACTACCTTGAACGGTTTAGATTTTTCATACAAAGGTTTTATCTCATTAATTCTTGTTCCCGTGGGAATTTCGGGAATCCCTTTCTTAGTGCACCCCTACGGTACCTAAGCTACGTCCGTTCCAAATTTCAAGTCCCTACGTTTAGCCGTTTGGGCTGTGCGTTGATATGTCAGTCATTCAGTCAGTCAGTCATTCAGTCAGCTTTTCATTTTATATATATCTAACTAGCATTTTTTGTTCGAGTAAAAAAGTTCTTTTCAGAACTAATTATAAATTGTTCGTTCAGGCTTTACTGCTATAATAGCCTAAATTCTATTCTTATTCTCTATATATTTTTCTATAGAAATTAAAATATCCTAATTTCTATTCTTATTTTTATGGCCTAGCATTAGATGGAATATGAGAAGGCCTTTGACTCGGTTGAGATCTGGTCCGTTCTGGAGTCTCTGCAGCGTTGCCAAGTTGACTGGCGATACATCCAAGTGATAAGATTCCTATACGAGGCTGCCACCATGTCTATCCAAGTACAAAATCAGCAGACAAGTCCCATACCATTTCATCGAGGAGTGAGACAAGGGGATGTTCACACATCTCTCACACGAGATTTTCAGACGTCATCTTCATCATGGCAAAGGTCATGTGCAATGAACATGTTCTAGCGGAAACGACTTCAGTACACAGTACCTTTTCCGATGTTGTTCAAAAATATGTGTATCTTGGGCAGACAAACTGCAGTCTCTATAGGTAGACATTGCAGTTTGTCCGTTAGAAACAACATCGAGGACAGGGTAAACAGAAGAATTCAGCTGGGTTGACGTCGAGTCTTAGCATCAGCGATCCCACAGTGCCTGAAGACAAAAGTCTTCAATCAGTGCGTCCTACCTGTACTGACATATGCAGCTGAGACGTGAACACGGCTATGCTCGGCGTTTCTCTGAAAGATCGTAATAGTAATGAAATGGTACGACAGAGAACCAAAGTCATCGACATAGCACATCGATTTAGCAAGCTGAAGTGGCAGTGGGCCGGCCATAATGTGCATCAAGTGCAGTTCTAGACATCGGCCGGATCGGACGCTTTATGCTCGCCGTGCACAAGCCGACGATTGTGACTCACCGCTGCGAACCATTTCTATAATGGAGTCCGCGGCGAAGCGCTCCGACACCATACTAGTGCACGAGCTGCTGGCCTTCGTGCAGAACAAGCTGGATGTGATGGTCGAGCTCAGCCTTGAGCGTGTTCTTGAGCGTGAGCCTGTTCGTCCAGCTACACGGAGGCTGAGATTACTGCCGCGAGGAAGTACCTCGCCGAAACAGCTGCCATCACCAGCGTTTGCCTCGCTTCGAGGAGGACGGAGGGGAGCGGCAAGAAGAACCTTCAAGACATCTTCAGGGCCTTCAAAGAAACCGACCCTGACGATGTTCCAACGTATGTGGCGCGGGACCTCAGCAAGCTGCCGCCAGTGACGTTCGACCATGTCGATGTGACGTCACTGTTAAATGACATTCAGTTGCTGAAGTCCAACATTACGGAGATCCGGGCTAAACTTGGAGCATCGGAACGTGTCAGCGCAGAGCTCCAGCGTGAGGTGACGTCCTTGCGAAATGCTGACGCCGCAGCGAGCGTCGTGTCACCGCATCGCAAGCGCGTGCGTCACCGGCAATCGGACACCTCGCAACTCAGCGCTACGAACATGACTGCAACTGACCCAGTTCCGGTGCAGGTTGATAACCTCTCGGACAAATACGTAAAGCTGGCTGGTGAAATCACGAAGCCACTACGTCCCGCGGTTCCCGAGTTGGTTCATGGCGTGCCCGTCATCGAGGACACAGCGCAGGAGTCAGCTCGACCCGCTCGCCGCCGCCGCCGCCGCCAGCCCCCGCGCTCCGCTCACCGCGAAATCGCGCACACCGCTGCTGCCCCGCCGGCGACGAATGCTCGTCCCTCCAGCAAACGGATGGTGGACGGAGATGGCTTTGTCCTGGTGGAGAGGAAAAGCCGTCACCGCACCGCTCCCCGCAACGCGCATGGCACCGCCCCGCCCGGCTCAACGCTACAGCCGGCAGTACCGACGACGTTGCTGTACGTCTCTCGTCTGAGTTTTCAAACAAAAGAGATAGATGTGCAGCAATACGTTCTGAAGAAGACCCTTTGGCGTGTGAGGGTCGTAGGATTGGGCTCGCGTCATGACGATTTTAAATCGTTTGTGGTACGAGTTCCCACAAAGGATCTGGCGACCTTCATGGACACATCCTTCTGGCCATCGGGTGTAGTGTTTCGGCGCTTCCGAGGAAGATTGCAGAACACTCCAGACGACAAAGCACGGGATGTGCAGAAAGAAGGATAGTTTTTAAGTAATATAATATTGTTTATGTATAGTATCCATTTGTAATTTTTTCTTTCGTATTGTATTTTATTTGTTTTTATGGGCCGATACCTATAAAGGTATCTTTTGTTGCCTGAGAATAAAAAGATTATAAAAAGATTATTATTAATAAAAAGATTATTATAATTGCCGTAGAACCGATGACCATTGGGGCAAACGAGTTCTAGAGTGGAGACCGCGTCTCGGCAAACGCAGTGTAGGCCCTCAGGCAAGGTGGACTGATGATATGTGCTGCATGCATGACCTGTCTAATGACAAAAAAACCTGTGATCGTTGTCTATAAATAAATTTGGTATTATATCGCCATTTCACCCGTGCGAAGCCGGGGCGGACCGCTAGTGTTGATATACATTAGATAGAGCATTTCTTCATCTACATTTAAATAGAGAGCTATTTTTAAAAATCATACAAAATAGCGTAGATTCTCTATTCCTAGTCTTAATGACGTCGGCATTGCCAACGACACTACCCTCTCCCGTATCCATTGATCTACCTACAATTTCTTCAGTATACCTTTGATATGGATCCTCCGAATATAACTTGCTACCAAAGAAAAGATATGGAAAGGTACTTAGCTTTTCATTTTCCGGCATCAACACTCAATACTTTTAGCTTTTAATTAGTTTACAAGTCACTCCACTCGATGCCTGCACTGGATTAGCTTGAGCTCACCCACTCTCACCTTTTCTTTTTCGTTTTGCAAGCAATGTCACGCGGCCAAATTGCCCCGCAACAGTGACGCCGCTTTGCGTTAGTTCACCTGCCGCGCGGCAACAAAAGTATTGCTTGCAATCCAGCAGATCCTTAGATTTAATTAATCAAACCGAATACAAACTTATTTTATAGCTATTTATCTAAATTCAACTTAACAGAACCACATTCATCCATATTACCGTTTCATTACACTGTCTATTTTCAATTACCAATAGCGATAGAAAGTCAGCATCAATGTATCAAAATTAAACTAAATTGACGTCTATTATTTTACTAATTAGAACATTTCTCATTAAGATCTAAATTTAAGTAACAAAATTTACTATGTAAATGTCATAGTAAATTAAGTTACTTCCTGTAGTCATATTTTGACAGATTATCAATGTAACAACTCATTAACTACTATTACAGTAACACAAACAACGATACTATCGTTTCATTAGTAGTAATTACTTGAAAAATCGCAGGCTCAATTTTGACTAGCCTAACTACATCAAAATACACACATCAAAAGTGTCTAGGGATCATATACATTTTAGAAGATTGCAATCAAGAATATACAATTTGTAACCGAATAAACGTAACAACCATGAAACTGCATACTCAGCAGCAGGAATGGAGTCCATTTCAGCACAATAATATAACATAGGTTATTTTTTTTAGATTTCGTACCTTTTTGTTTTGTCCTTTCTTAACAGCTATTAAGTAGGTACTTTCTTAGATCAACGAACTTCGTGTTACATACACCCACCACGCTGATCGAGCTCGCGGGTTGGGGTGGCTGGGCAGGGAGTGACGGGGTAGTAGTGTGAGCTAGTTTGTCCTTGACCCACCTAATTAGTCGAGCGGCGCGTGCCCATGCAGATGGATGTATTTTTTTTTCAACGTTTCCGCGCGCGTGTGTGACGCAATGTGTTTAGACAATGTTGTATCGCTATTCCAACAGAGTACTATGAAATAGTACGTGTAAGAGCCCGATGTGGTGATAATGTCAGTGAAGCAGTGCGAGTATACCGAGACAGGTACCTACTCGTTGCAACCTATCTACCTCGAAGCGCGTCGTCGCCCTAGACCCGCGCCGGGACCGGCATTGAGGTTGGAATCATAATCCCAATTTCTAGCATTCGTAAGTAAAATAATAACTTCTGAAATATTGGTTAAATATTTTTGTAATAGTCACGTATATAGTACTTACGAAAAGATACACCTGGTGTGGAATGGGTAACGCTTATTCCTTTACACGTTGGATAGTTTTCAATTATTTCAATCTTTTTTTTTAATATGAAACTTTTATTACCTACATCTTTTCAAACTTTTTCGTCTGCGTGTTGCATGTCGCGTGACGGTCGGCCGCGGAGTAGGGAGTTTCACTTTTACCGTACTTTCGTAAAACCTTTTTTTTGTGTATACCCACGGCGTCATACTACCCCACTGGTAATATTTTTTATAATTGTAAAGCAATGGGTTTGTGCTCTGTGTGGTCGTTTGTTCGCCGTGACGAGACGTGGGCATACTATCGGCACAGCAACAATTACAACATTGTCTAATTTACAACATTGTCTAAACACATTGCGTCACACTCGCGCGCGGAAACGTTGAAAAAAAAATACATCCATCTGCATGGGCACGCGCCGCTCGACTAATTAGGTGGCACCAAGCGATATCATGACTTAGGTTTCCTATTAGCTGTAAGCAAAGCACGTAAATCACATAATTCATCATCATAATCATCCTTAATCCATTGCAGGCCGACTTAATGATTTCCATGAACATTTGGAGGGAAATGCCAATAATCACATAATTGCTTCGTGTCAAAATGTGTGAACATATTACATTTTTAATAGTGCTGATTTTCTAAAACGTTTAATCTAAACATCGCAACCCGCTTATCTAGTACTTTTTGAAGAAATAGACATTTCTTTACGAATATAAGTATACATATTATTCAACTAAATAATCTAAATGAGCAAGTTTAATGATGATTCTTTTCATATTTGAGTTTTATCGTGACAATTTATTTGATTTGTTTAATTTAGAGACCAGCGTCTGTGGTCCAGTTGGTCGGATACTTGACTGGCAATCAGGACGTCGCGGGTTCAAGTCCGGCTACTGGACGTGCACCAATGTGACTATTTTTCAGAGCCTATGTACGCAGCGCAACGCTCATATTGTGAAGGACAACATAGTGTTGAAACCCGCACGCCACAAGGTGTGTGAACCCTATAACGGCGATGGGTTCACCCCCTGACACGTCGGGTTCAATACGCCTCGGGGCTACTCCTACCGTATTTTGGGATTAAAAAGGCTGAAGTGTATTTTTTCTATTTATTTCATTTATAGCCAATAAACATACCATAATCATAGCTTTATCATACATTTAATATAGTTGGGATCCAAACTGTTATTTTTTTATCTCACGTAACAAAAAAACTGCCTCAAAAACTAATTAAGTTGAAACAAATTCCGCACCCAGAGTAATTTAATTCGACGCATCAAAATGTGGAAGGAAAAAGGGACGCAAATGAAATTTTTTTTAATCGACTTTCATTTAGGGTCAAGTCCAGCCGAGGATGGTAAACGTGAAAACAAAATGTTCATTGTTTACATAAATTACATAACGAACGAAATCCCAGATTTTCGTGGAATTATGTAAATGAGAGTCTGTACAATAGACCTTAAGCGTTTTAATTCGCGTGTTTGGCCTATACAATACTGTTATGAAACTTAGACTGTTTTCCATCAGGACGTTATTCAAAATTTCTTTTTTGTTTCAAAATTACAACAAATTATAAAAGAAACATGCATACACGTCACGCCAGAAGAGTACGCAGAGATTACTCCATTTGTCATGGTTCTGACATTACTTTCGCTTCTTCTACTTCATACACCTTATCATATATGATTTCTGTTGTTCCGTCCTCCCACTTTTACCTCATCACAAGATAGAGCAAAGTTTTATTTAATTTTAATTTATTTATTTATACATACATACATACACTTCACGCCTGTCTCCCAGAGGGGTAGGCAGAGACTACAGATCTCCATTTGTCACGGTCCTGACATACCCCTTTCGCTTCATCTACATTCATACATCTTTTCATACATGACCTATTTATTTATATCAGACCGAGATCCATAGTTGTTAGCGATACTTAGTCCTCACAAGTAATAATAACTTAATATACAGAGAGATTTAACAATATTTACCAGGAGAGACGTGTAGTGTCTCCCAATGCCGACATATTATGTTCATTAAACAAAAAGCTCGATGTTGGACAATAGAAAAATTTATGATTTTATGGAATACATAGATAACAACTTTTATGAAGAATTCGTTCAAGAATAGTCAATTGCAAACGAACGCCATAGAACTAACAATAAATGTGAGGAATGGAATTCTAAAGTTTCTTACCATCATCAGAGAAATAGCAAACTAAAATATGAAAGAAACCAAAAGAGAGATAATACGAACAAAAATAGACGAAATAATATTACAAGCATAAATGGCATGATATTACAAGAATAATATTATTTAATAATTTTATTACAAGAATAGTAATAATATTAATTACGAAATAATATTACAAGCATGAATCCTAAAAAGAGTAGCATGGATGGCTCGGTTGCTGATACAATCGGAATAAGAGCTACACAGAAAATTAAATGTCAATAATTAAATTGATATTGGCTTTTTCTTAAATGAATTGCGGTAGAATTCTTAGTAAACAAATGTACTAAGGGTTATTCTTGTTTTTTTAAGCTTTTGCCCGCGACTTCGTCCGCGTGGCGAGCCTTTTATAAAGACAGATCTTTGTCTATGTTGTAGAAAAGTTTTAAAAATGCTTAATTTTTTAAAGTACACATTCTATTTTGAGTATTTGTTGTTGTAGCGGATACAAAAAAACATCACCTATCAAAATGTCAACTTCTTACCTATCAGTGTTGATAAGATAAAGCTTTGTTACAGACGGACAGACAGACAGCGAAGTCTCAGTAATAGGGTCCCGTTTTTACCCTTTGGGTACGGAATCCTAAAAAGAGTAGCATGGATGGCTCGGTTGCTGATGCAATCGGAATAAGAGCTACACAGAAAATTAAATGTATTTAGGAAACACATTTATAAAATTTCCTTATAAACAACGTTTTTGGTCGTTGGAGGGGGTTGCAAAAATGACCAGGCCGGATGGCGAACTTACGCGGGAGCACGCCACATATAACTGACCATGAGAGAAGTAGGGCTGTGGCAAAACAACTCGCTAGCGCAAGTGTTTGATCATTCGACTTTCTTTTTTTATCTCACGTATACATCATAAAATAACCCCTGTGAAAAATGCCTGGGTGATGATAAGTCAGTGATGGATGAATATGAATATAGACAATGTACGTCCCTGTTCCTCCACGTTCAGGACATAAGTAGGTATTCGTAAACAAACCACCCATAAACACAGCGCAATTTTAAATAGAATTTACGTATTTCCGTATTTCTTCCCGGTGTGTGTTGAAGGCGTCGATTAATGAAAGTTGCCTTAAAAAATTTTGTTTTTTCTTGGTGAAAATACCATGAACTACTACATCAGAAACACTCTGAATCTGGCGCTAGTACAGTATTTTTTCATGAAAAAGTTTTTTTATATTCCCAAGAAGCTGTACCTGTAAGCTGTGCCAAGATAAATTAAAAAAATTAAAAGGCTCGCTTTAATTTTTTTGTCTATACCAATGCATGCCCGCTATTCCCGTTACCGTTGGAATTTCGGAAAATCTAGACATGACTGAACTTTGCATTCAAAATTTCAGCATCACGTTAAGATTTGTTCATATTTTTTTTTCCCACCAACTCCCGGTCCTGTAGGAATTTCTCAAAATACAGCCATAACTTACTTCATATTTACTAAAACTTTATTTTGCTAACTCTCATTCCCGTGGAAATTTTGCGTTGCAAGAAAGTTTTCCGTTCATGAAGGTACCTGCATGGCTAATTTCAATAATTTGTCTTACGCGGTTTATTTTTTTTTCATACAAAAGTTTTCTCCCGCAAACTATCGTTCCCGTGGGAATTTTCCAATATCTTATTGGAACTAAGCTATACGTTTACTAAGGTATCTGCATTCCAAATTTCAAGCGTAAAAATTGAGCGGTTTAGATTTTTCATTCAAAAGGATTTTCACTATGATAGGTATTCTCGTTCCCTAGGTAATTTCGGGAATACCTATCATAGTGCACCCCTACAATATCTAACCTACGTCCATTTCAAATTTTAAATGCCTTTGGAAATGTTTAGCCGTTTGTTCCGTGCGTTAATGTCAACCAGTCAGTAATTCATATAATGTACGTCCCTGTACATGATAACAAACCACGCACAAACACATCACAATAGGATTCACGCATTTCAGTACTTTACTCGGTATATGTTGAATGTAAATAATAATCAATATTGTAATAAATAAATTTGAAAGGTTTTCTTTTTTATCAATACATTTCATTCAATTCAAAAATGCTTCTGTCTCTGGCGCTTGTGCAGTATTTTTTCATGAAAAAGGTATTTCCCAATCCCATAAAGCTGTTAATTTGCTAAAATACTCGCGGTATTTGTTTTTCTGTACAAAAGTTTTCCCACTATTCCATAAGAATTTTGGAAAATTCAGTCATGGCTCATATTTGCATTCAGTAAGGTATATGCATGTTAAACTTCAAGCCTCTAACTTACGTGGTTAAGATTTTTTCATTCAATATTTACCCCGTTAACTCCCGTTCCAGTAGGAATTTTTCAAAATATCGCGTTCCGAGTGAGCTATACGTTCTTTAAGGGTCCTGCGTACCAAATTTCTTCCATCTGTCTTAAGCGGTTTATTTTTTTTCATATAAAATTTTGTTCCCATAGGAATTTTCCAAAAGCCTGTTGCTCCTAAGCTTTTAGAATACTAAGGTACCTGCATCTCAAATTTCAAGCGACTACCTTGAACGGTTTAGATTTTTCATACAAAGGTTTTATCTCGTTAATTCTTGTTCCCGTGGGTATTTCGGGAATCCCTTTCTTAGTGCACCCCTACGGTACCTAAGCTACGTCCGTTCCAAAATTCAAGTCATTACGTTTAGCCTTTTGGGCTGTGCGTTGATATGTCAGTCAGTCAGTCATTCAGTCAGCTTTTCATTTTATATATTTAGATAATAAATAAAAACATTATGATAAAATAAGCCAATTGCCAAATTGAGGTGACATGTAAAACTGCTCTCGACAATTACATATAATGTAAGCTAGCTAGCTAGCTATTTAAAAAATACATGAAATGAAATATTACAATTTGTGACAGCAGCTGCCTTTGACCTGTTCTGTAAATTTTTACATAAGCTATATGTATGTTAAGTGCCGAAGGAATAATATAACTTATATGCACATAAACCTAATTGAAGCTGACTTTTTTTTTTACGTGGGCGAATCTTCATGGACACCCCACAGCCATGAGGACAGCGGACGGATTAGTGTCACACTCTTACCGACTAAACCCCCACGATGACCTCAGTGTCGCAAACAGGTCGGGCTCCGGGAATACCCGAAGGAATTGCGTTAGGTTAAAAGCCAAAGACCGGCCCAGTGGGTTCCTCTTAGCTTCGCCGGGTACTAAGCCCCTTCGCCACGACAAGGCAATTTAAGGCTAGCGAACTGTAAGTAAGTTAGAACTGTAAATGAAATGAACTACGTAGTATGAGTGTAGTATTCTTATTTTGGGTACAAATATGACGAGAAAGACGAGTTGGTAGCGAGACAGTATTAGACACAATGACAATGATGATGATAAAATGTTGACTAAACAACAGTACACACTACTATAAAAATCTTATGATTTAACGAGCGCGCGGACGAAGTGTACCTCCTTTGTCCACGTACACCACTCTTATGACCCCGTTTTTACCCGCCACGTGGCCAATGCCCTCTAGGTGAATTTTCGTCAGCAATAATTACTACGTCAACAGTCTTTAAATTCGGCTCGTTGCTGCCAATCTGTCTAAGCTGCATTTTAGGGAGGACTTCACCCATCGTCTCCAGACGTGATCGCTCAGTGGGCCTTCCGCCAATCGAAGCTTCCTACCAGCTCTGCATCAGAAAGCGTTACTTGAGTTTCTTAGTTCGACGACGATCCTATGAGGAAGTAAAACGGTGTGAGTGTTTCTTCGTCCTCATTTTCAATCGAGTCGTGACAGAGACTCCGCTTTGAGTAATAGTTTAGAGAAGATTTCTTCTTTTGATGTTCGCTCAAATAGAGTAACTCGAAAAGCCGTTTTAATGCTGTGCTCCAGCCTCCCTATACAAGGTTTATGAATGTTTAGTTAATGAAATGTTCAATGGTTGTGTAACTTTTTATTATTAGCAAGGCTATAATAATGTATTACAAGTTGCGTATAAACTGAAAAAACGCGTACAAACGCTTTGGTAAATTTAATAATTGCAAAAAAAAATATGGGTACTATTGAGAACTATTAAATATTTCTTGAAAAGATAATAGGTAATTAAGTACCTTAAAATAATAAACACAAAAACATGCAATAGGAAAATATAAGTTTTGTACAATACGTATTCGTTATCAATTGATTGACACCTATGTATAGGTAACTTGTCTTTATGAAATATAGGTACCTACATATCTGCTCACCCACAAAACACAGGACCGTTCGTACCGGATCGTTAGTCTATGTCGTGAGTGCAACAAATAAAATCTAGCAATAACTCTATTATTAGGTTAGGTAGCCAAAATATTAAGGTAGGTAGTGTCTTTTTGCCTATATGGTGTGCACGCCACTGCCGATTCGGTACTTCCTAGTACATAATTTAAATTTAACTACGCGTATTTTGAGAACCAGAAAACCACTGCATTAAGCTGTGACCTCCTCTAATTTCGCTGGAAATTTATTTCTTATGGCTGGTTGCTAATGCACTGCATTCAACTGGCGTGTAACATAGAATACTTATAAAGCCCAACGTTCAACAGACGCTTAAGACAGACATCATTTAAAACATCTGATTGCCTATGAAGTAATTCTTCTATTCTAAAAGCTTCATATTCGTACTCGACTATACAAATTAAAACGAAATTCAGTTTAACAAACGGTGGACGTTTGCTAAACTGGTTTAATCAGTTCAAACGTGGTCGCACTAATGTTACCGATAAAATCTGCGTGAGGGACGGCTGATCATCTACGGTGACGGGTGGAAAAAAAAACTGTGTTGTGCGGCGTATGATAGAGGCTGACAAAAGAGTGACCTATCAGCAGGTTTGGACGAGCTTAGGCATCGGTATGAGTCAAGTGCTCAAAATCCTCCACGAGCATTTCTGTGTGTCCCGTGATTACTGATACAACTCGAAAATAAGCATTTTATAGGAGAGTAAAAATAAAGGTTTGACAAATTACTGTACCGTTACCGCTGAAAATGAACGAACAAAAAATGTATGTTTGTATGGAACTTCCAGTCCTTTGTCTTGGGTATAATGTGTTTTCCCGTTGCTTTCATACATTTTAAGAAAATGAGGAAAATCCCTTGAGACATATCACTTCGATACATTTATTGTGGATGTGAAATTGTGACCAATGATTCAATAGGATATGTATCGTTTTGCACCTAATTAGAGCTTTGGTGGGAACTGATACACAAATTTTTAGAAAATGAATTCTGTGTGTCCCGTGATTACTGATACAACTCGAAAATAAGCATTTTATAGGAGAGTAAAAATAAAGGTTTGACAAATTACTGTACCGTTACCGCTGAAAATGAACGAACAAAAAATGTATGTTTGTATGGAACTTCCAGTCCTTTGTCTTGGGTATAATGTGTTTTCCCGTTGCTTTCATACATTTTAAGAAAATGAGGAAAATCCCTTGAGACATATCACTTCGATACATTTATTGTGGATGTGAAATTGTGACCAATGATTCAATAGGATATGTATCATTTTGCACCTAATTAGAGCTTTGGTGGGAACTGATACACAAATTTTTAGAAAATGAATTTTTCCGTCATGTTTCGTTGTTCTGAAGTAAGACCCAAAACAAAAAGTTATTGATTAACTGTCTTAATTCCTATTCTGGTCAGTTCTACCCTAAAATATAAAAAAAAAATATTAGATGAATCATTTTACTGTATATTTTTTTGTTATCTTAATGTGCCGATTAATACTATTTCACTTATAATTCTGTAGTTTTACATAGATATTAGTGAGAAATGATACAACTGTTAAAAAATAAGTTCTTTATTAAAATATGGGCTCGTATTGCTTCAATTACATAACAATTACCTTTAAATATTGTATGTTATACTAGTAATAGTCGAATAATTCGACAGTAACAGGAAAAAGTAAGTATCTTTCATTTAAGCGTAGGTAAATCAACGTCCATAATATGTTACTTATAAAACTAGTTAAATGTTAAAGAGATCAGTTTCTTATTATCACATTTACGTACCCTTATACTTAATATCAGTAAGTAATATAAAATTAACAAAACAGTAACAACTTTAATTAGCTGTAAAATAACAAGGAACATCACAAAATTACTGTGCAACCTTTAAAACAGTAGCTTTCAGCTATATCTAATCCACATTAGCCTTAAGGCGCCAAATCAAGCGAATGACCTTGACCATACAAAACCGCGTCACCCGCGCTCCTCTGTCCGGACATTTTTTGAATTTTTTTCATATAAAAAGCTAGTTGTTGAATTTCTGTTTTCCTGGCTCCTACGGAAATTAACTAAACTACACATCATAAACGATACTAAGTTGATATTTACGTTCTGATTCGAATAAAATTGAAAAAAAAAACTGTCTTTTCACTTTACCTATGATTTATTTATTAATTTAAGAAAATAAGCATTTGGCTCCCCTCAATATACCTTCTTTAGGTTTATTCAGAAATCACAAATCAGTATGTCATCATCATCATCATCAGCCCATATTTGTCCACTGCTGGACATAGGCCTCTCCAATTGCACGCCACTGTGATCTGTTTTCGGCTTCTCGCATCCAGCTTCTGCCAGCCATCTTGCGTAAATCATCAGTCCACCTTGCCTGAGGGCGTCCTACACTCCGTTTGCCGAGACGCGGTCTCCACTCGATAACTCGTTTTCCCCAACGGTCATCGGTTCTACGGCAAATAAGTGGCATGAGGCAAATATGGCCGGCCCACTGCCACTTCAGCTTGCTAAAACGATGAGCTATGTCGATGACTTTGGTTCTCTGTCGGATCTCTTCATTTCTGATTCGATCCTTCAGAGAAACGCCGAGCATAGCCATAGCACGCTGTGCGACTTTGAGCTTGTGGGCCAGCCGTGCCGTCAGTGTCCCCGTCTCAGCTCCGTATGTCATTACAGGTAGGACACACTGATTGAAGACCGTCAGACAATTATTCACCAGAACTATCGCTGTCCTCATCCTCATGACCGGGAAACGAGTCCTTTACATCACACCTACATGAAAGGCTTTTATAAAAGTCATGAGCGCTTTCGTGGATGAATGGCAGTAACTGAAGTAAGTCTTTTTTTTTTCTCAGTTGAAATAAGGATCCTGGAATTATAAGCTTTTGGTACAGTATCTATCGTAACCATGTCATATGATCTTCCACGTTTTGAATAGTTCATGGTTTGAAAGTCCAAATCATTGAACTCTTCTTTAAATGACAATCGAGGAAAATCTCCTTTGACATACTTCAGACATCTGACATTAACCCACACAAATTTAGGATGTGAGACTTTTTTTGGGTAAGATTTTGCTTAGAAAATGCAGCAAAATCATAAAACATCTCTTGTAGCATTTCTATCACAACAAACTTAGCATCCTTTTTAGATGCTGTGCGAACCAATTGATACCAATTCCATCCCCGGTAGGTGAATGTCCATGTTGGTAACTTTTTTCTTTCTTTCAATCAGCGCATGATCGCTGTCGGCTTCCATATGTGTATGGCCGGGGACAAGAAACTTATGTTCGATAGTTTCCAATTGTGAAGACTCCTTAACGGCTATCATTAACATAGTGGTCACGATTGAATTTTTATTTTGTCCTGGACAGCTGTCCAGGACAAAATAAAAATAAAAATTCAATTCAGATAGCTATCTGAATACATGATTAAATGTTTAGCTTTCGGATTTAAAAGAGGTATCTGGTCCATGATGAAGTTGTACAGACATGACGCAATGTCGTTAGCACCCCGGTTACCATCGGACTCAGGCCACATGTAACAAAAAGCTTTATTTGACTTAACATCATGAACTGTAAGATTGAAAGTCCACAGCTGCCGTTTGTAAAATGCCACGTTCGTTTTTAAAAAAGGTGTAGGTAAGCATTGTTGCAAGTCGAACGTAACCACCATAATGTCGTCAGTAGATTGAGCTCGTACTTTGTCAGCTCGTTTTTCTTCATAGGCAGCCTTAAAAGCTGCTTGGTGTTTTGAAAGTGTTTCTCCAAGTATATTTTTTTGTTCTCCTGAAGCATACTTCAACTTCATGTTTAGTCTGTCACATTGTGAGCAGGTATCTATTGCAGGCTTCTTAAAAGACAAATTCATTCCCTTAAATACTTTAGTAAAAACAGTCTTACTAACTCCCCGCGCCCACCTTACCTCACCACCGCCGGCTCTTAGCGCGCTTAGTTGTATCATATTGCACCAAATCGCAAAGAAATAGTCTAAATACTTTGTTAGTCTTATTGATACATTAAAATTACATCAATTATTACGAAAAAATATAATGTGGCGCATGATATAAATGTCCAGTAGTATCATGTAGCACAAAAAAAAAATGTGTTTAAAACTATATGTAAATGATACAAGTTAAGTTGTACCACAAGCTATTGGCTTGTTTAATTGGTCATAATTGGTATAAGTACAGTTACAGCAATATTCACATAAAAACATCAAAAAATCAATTGTGTAAATAAATTTAAGTCTACTTAAATTAATGTGCACGAATAATATAGCAATTCTGTATGCCAGATTAGTGGTACAACTTCATTTAAATCAAAATTCACATTACTTTGGCAAAAATTGCTCCAGTTGTACTATTATGCACAATTCTATCTCCGGAACTACTGCGCCTAGAAAGACGCGAGTTAGACCAAAAAACGCGTAATTTTTTTCTGTTTCTAAATGTGAAAAAAACTCAAAAACGTTACAACTCGAGATGTATCAGTAATCACGGGACACACAGATTTGTTTTACCGTAAAAATAACAAAATACATTTAACATACCAATGCCAGTAACTTTGTGCCATGCAGCACTCATACAAATATGTGCCATTTTAGGACCAACTCCAGTTAATTTACACAGTTTTTCAACAGTATTGGGTATGTCACCATTGTACTGATCTTTTAAGGTCTGAGTAGTCTTCTTTATGTATTTTACCTTAGTCTGAAAATTGTAATTATCACTTAACAATTTTAAAAGAAAAAAATTCCAAAAAAGTTTTTCTGGTTTTTAGATATATGAGATTTAGATATAGATGTATGTATGCCTGTAACAAATAAGAGCAGTACCCACCTTCCAAAAACCTACAGGATAGATCAACTTGCCCAGTTCCTCATCAGACATTTTTAATACATTGTCCACATTCAGACCTTTAGCTCTAAGGCGATCCATTGCTGCAAATGTCACTTGGTCTTTGGTTTGACTAGATAGCATCAATGCTATAAGACATTGATATCTTGTTGTCTGAAAAAAAAATTGAGCTTGATCAATTTTATCAGCATTCCTACATAATTTTTTTGGGTTAATTTCAACAATGCTGTAGGCATACTCAAGGAAGACGCGAAATAGTACAACTTTCGCACTCTTTTTGGCTGTTATGTGACTTGGCTTGTTTCAACAAATCATAGCGTGTTTATGCTTGTCACTTCTTTCTTGGAGCGCTGTGCAAGGGTGGTGGGGGGCAGAAGCATTTGTAGAGTTGTCAGTTAATTAGACTTGCATCTTAAGGTGTGGGTTTGAGTCTGGCTATTGCCGAATTAGCTAAATCATTCCACACATTCCGGAGTTATGCAGTTACCAACACATTTTGCTATTCATTTTTTTAGACAGTGTTTTAAGATATTCAACTTACTGCAGGTGAAGCCTCATGGTCCATTGCTTTATGACAACCCATGGTATCAACTGGGGCATCCTTCTTTGATCGCATTATCCTTAAATTTTCTAAAAATTGTTTCCAATTTTTTGGTGCCCATACACCCATTGTATCATTTTCCTGAAATTATAATTTCGTTAGACTTGGGCTAAATTGTTGGTATATGGTTATGAGGCTGATGTACAAAATAAAGATAATATACTGTATGTAGGTGCCTACGTTTTTAGGAGGATTATCTTTTTCAAATTCAATTTTAACATGAGCTCTTTTGATAAATTTGTATTGGTTCAGGTTAGAAGTTAAATTCTGTTCTGTTGTATCTTCTTCAACCGGTTCAGATTTTATTACAGACTGATATTCTCCAATACTAATGCCCGAATTTTTATTTTTATTGTTAGCCATTCTAACGTAATCTAATTATCAGAGTTTCTGAATTAATACCACATTAATAGAGATTGTCAACAAACAAATCCACCAAGAAAACAAACAAAACGACACAAGCACGATTTTCTTTCTGCCGCGTTCAGATACTCATTTGCACTACGAACGTGTGGTTACCCCAGATAAAATATTATTATGTCGAAAATACACTTCAACAATGATCTATTGTTTTTATGGTTATTGCTCGCTCTTTTTACCCTTTTCCTGTGTACCATAAAACAAGCATTGAGTACCTAAAACAAACAAAAAGGGAAAAATTCAGGAGTGTCGAGAAATCTGGTATATACATTTGAAAACCGGCAAGTCTATGCGAGTCAAAATAATACTATAGTTTTCGGACAATGGCTGCATGGCTAGGCGCCTTTGCCACGAACAAAAAAAAATATTCGTTGAGTGAAACTGACATAGGTAATCACAGAGACTTGATTGATTGCCTTAGCACAGGACAGGGGGCTTTGTGGTTTTCTCGCAGTTTTTAGCCTACCTATATAGTTTCTTGTTTAATTTCCAAGTCGTCGTCACGGCTACTATAAATAAATAGCCATTAGGATGGCAGAATTATTGTTGGACCCAAAAATACGTGTATGGGTATTCTTACCTATTGTAATTATTACGTTTTTAGTTGGAATAGTTCGTCACTATGTCTCCATAATTCTGTCGTCACAGAAAAAAGTGGAAAAGTTACAACTACAAGACAGGTAACATTTTTGTTAGTTTTCTCCTGACAAGTATTTTGATATTATATACATTATGAAACTCACACAGAAATTCAATTGCAGTCAGGTAATGATCCGTTCTAGACTGCTTCGTGAAAATGGAAAATATTTACCTCGTCAATCGTTTCTCATGCGCCGCAGCTATTTCAACAATGAAGAGCATGGTTACTTCTTGTTCAACAAGCGTCCTGCCACAACACAGGTATACAGACGTAGTTTTCACTGTGATCTTATGTTTCAACCAGTTATTTTCAGTACCATTCCTAGTGATCTGGTCAATTGTTCATGAAATATGGGATAACCAGCATTGACAAATACATAATACGTATAAATGTGGTGTGAATCTTAGGCTGGTGGAAACTTCTTTTGTTTAGAAAGTGTCTATATATTAAAATACCTACTAGTAATATTACATATGTATGGGGGTGGATACCAACTGTACACATCCAGAATATTAAGTATGTATAGGTATTTTCTGGAGTTGAAACATAAAATCATAATGGTGTGTGTATGTGGCTACTACATTTAAACTGATATAAAACTGAGAGTTGTTTAACATGAGTAGGTATGTATACACATAAATCAAGTATCTATACAGCTCTCGAACATTCTAGACATTGTTAGCAACCAAGTATCGAGCCTACTAAAAGGAATATTCAAGATCTTTCTATTACACTTGAACACCAATACTGATGGAATACAAGTAGTTGGTCATAGGTACTTGTACTTTCACACCACGAGTATATGATTCTTTCTTCTGGAACATTCCAGCTGTTGGTGGTAGGTATCCAAGTACAGAGACTTCTAGATGTTTCCATGAGTATCTCTTAGCATAATAATATAGGCACTGTATAGTGGTTTCTATGCCTTAACTTGGATACTGGAATGTTCTTTAGGCTTTTCCAATTTTCAATGCACTTTTATGGCATTCTAGTTGTTTCTCAACCCCTTGGTGTAATGGTAAAAACACCCTGAAAATTAAATGTTCATTATTCTTCTAAATACAAGTAATAGTTCTTGATACAAGGTAAGTCAAGTGATATTAGGGTAAGACACTTCCAGGCTTTTTAATCTGGACTATCAACATTTTCAAACTGTCATACTCATACTCTATAATTTACTACAATGCGCGCTGCATTTCTATGCTATTCTTATTTTTTTTTTTCAGAATCCAATGACAGATCCAGGAATGATGACAGACATGCTGAAGGGGAATGTAACCAATGTCTTACCAATGATTGTAATAGGAGGTTGGATTAACTGGATGTTCAGTGGATTTCTTACAAGTAAGCACTATCCCATTTTGTCAACTTTTGTATATTTGCCTCAATCAATCTCATTTCCTACAAAATGGAAATAAGATTGATTACTATTTATTCACCCTACTATTTTCTCATCAACAGCCAAAGTACCATTTCCTTTGACACTGCGATTCAAGCCAATGTTGCAGCGAGGTGTTGAACTTATGTACCTGGATGCTTCCTGGGTGTCATCAGCTTCGTGGTACTTCCTAAATGTTTTTGGTCTGAGAACAATCTATGCTTTAGTCCTTGGAGAGAATAATGGTAAGAATTTGTCATCTTGTGGATAAAACATTATCTATCTATATGAAACCCATGTAAATATACCCACAGATGCAAAAAAAAATTGCTGTGTGTTAAGTCTCTAATATTTGCCTAAGAAAAATATAAAATAGGATGTAAACTGCGAATTGCAAATAGTAAACTTTTTTTTGCCTACTTATATAAAAAGAAAATTACAACATCATACAAGGTGGGACCTGTAACATGAGTATACAATTCTATGGATTATTTTGTTCCGTTCCTAAGTTAGTTTAATGTTGTCAGGATTAGTGTTGCAACATATAGTGATTTGGCCCAGCAGATATCCGCCCGCGTAGGGATTTAAATTTGCACGAACTAACTTTTGGGCAAGTGTCGCCGCGGAGATACACTAGTCTGGTAAAGGGAGTCAATAGGTAGGTATGATTTCCAAGCACAGACTTGTTCGAGCATAAGCGGCGGTGCATGGCGTGAAAAGGGACAGCAGAGGCAGTGGGGGCGGGTTACAGCTACGATTGACGTTGACTTGCCTACTCTTTCGCAAAACGTTGCTACTTCGCAATTTCATAATATTTTTTGTATGGTTCAAAATTGCTAAAGCAAAAATCGCCCATATGGATGTTTTTATGTGTGTTTTTTGAACACTTGTTTCACTCGTAACTGGGTACTCCGGTATCCGGCTGGGATATCCGGTTATAGACCGACATCTGCCGGTGAAAAATCGGCCGGATACTGGATATTCGTTGCAACTCTAGTCAGGATACTCCAGAGTACGTTGTTTTGGAATAAATTGAGTTGAATGTCAGTGAATAGTGTTTTGAAAAGAAAGCAACATCCATTGCTTTAGTGATAAAATTTGCTATTGAAGACTTTGTTTTTAAATTGATTCAAATGTATTAACACTGTAGGAGATGTATCTTAATTTAATTAATTAATTTATTGGGACTGTTAGTGGATTGGCATTTTAATCTTTTTGTATGTAGTTATTACACACATCAAGTGTCTAGGGATCAAGTACCTACATTTTAGAAAATTGACAACTTTGCATTTCGAATGGTAAATGATATTTTTATTGAAAATTGAAGAAAATATAAAATTATTTGCCCCGTATTTTTTTATTCAACATAAAAATAATGTTTTCATTCATGATTTTCACTTTTAACATTGATTTTTTTCGAAAGAGCGTAAGCGCCATATGACGTCACTATTATGGATGCACAGATCAAACATAGATAGAAATGAAAACTAGCTGTCAATGTCAATTTTCAAGTTTTAGTCTGTGCAGATCGTTGTTTTGTTTACTTTTGCTGTTAGAAAGGTGTGTTTATTTATTTGCTAGCCACGTCGATTCAGAGTAATATTTCTCCTAACATTTCTTTTTCTCTTGTTCAGGTTGATGCATTTTTTGTCGATAGTAGTGAAATAGCGTGGATTTAGGTTTATTTCAAGAAGAAAATAGAACTGCCGAAATAATTGCCATTATTGTTTGTTTTGAAACTGACGATCGTCCTGTCATTAATATTGTCAATTTTATTGATGTGTAAAAAAATAAGGATAGGCTTGAATCCCCCCTATTTCGCACAAAGTAATGACGTCATCACAGATATTTCACATTTTACGTATTATCTCCGAATTTACGCATCTAAAAAATATAATATTTTTTGTTCAGCATCCTGAAACGAAAATACAGAAACGGTTTTTTTTATTTATACTGCTATTAGGTATGCAAAGTTGTCAATTGCACTCAACCACGAAATCAAAAACTGAATTCATTCATAATTTTTTTAAAATGTGGTGATAAGTCATTGATACAGGCATGGGGAATTAGGTAGGAGACCAATCCAGAAGATTAGATTTGATTTAAATAAATAAGATTTTTTTTTTAGAGCTAATAATGTTCTTGATCCCTAGACACTTTTCATGTGTGTATATTATAAGAATTGTTAATGATGTTGCAGCTGCTGATCAATCAAAAGTCATGCAGGAGCAGATGTCAGGTGCTGCTATGGCTATGCCTCCAGACCCAAAAGCCGCTTTCAAAGCAGAGTGGGAAGCTCTTGAGATTACTGAGTACAAATGGGCAGTTGCAAACTCTGAAGCAGAACTACTAAGTCGTATCACAGGTTGATAAAGAAATATTAATTGCAATTTTGAAAATACAGTTTTAATTTATCCAATTGTGTGTAGGTACCTACTGTGTTCTGTTTATACACAAGTAGTTTATTTGTATAGACTTATGATTAATTATTGATGTAATAAAAATACCTAAATAGGTTCATGTTGAATTTTCTTTTAAGAAAAGATATAATTGGTTTAATTATTTTATAATATTATCATTGCAAAAAACAAATTGTTTTATATATACTATACATAATTTTGCAAAGATACACTTGCTGACAGCAATTATAAAAATTGAGTAGGTACAGGTAAAAACAGGGGTCTTGCTGGTAGCATAGAGATGAACACTCAACAATTCTTCAGCATTACATTTGAAAACTATGCATGGAGTCCTTGACTAGACTAAATTTAGAAATTAAGCAATAGTAATAATAGTAGATAGTTAATGAAACGCCCTGGGTCATTTCGAAACATGTACTAAGAACTACCTGGCTAGAGATGTGAAAAATCATATAAAACAGTTGTAGGTTATATTATCTTCCATCTTCTATCATTTTACCACAGACCATTTTAACTATCATCCAATTCAGTAGTAAGTCAAAATGAGAGGTATGCTGTTTTACTTTAAACAATAATAATTTTATTTATACTCATAATAGTTTATACAGGTTGTAACCTTTATATAGAATTAAATGATCCAAAGGCAATATCCACAAAGGGCAGATGTGTGTATAAAAACTTTACTATTTCTTGATGAGCTGTACAACATCTTCGTCGGCGACTGTGTGCGCGACACCGACTCTTTGCGGCGAATATTTGGTGGATGTTCCCCACACTAGGGCGTACTTGAGCTGCGCAGCCAGCGTGCGGTGGATCGAATGACACACATGCTCGACTGTCACACCCTGTAATACAATAAAAGCTATAATTACCTGCTCATACCTACTTTGAAAACTTGCACAGCATGCTATGGAATGGGCTATGCTCGGCGTTTCTCTGAAGGATTGTATCAGAATCGAGATGACTGTTTCTACTCACTCTACTGATCGCCTTTTGGTGGTTATCAATTATTTAGAGACGAGAAATAATATTGAACTTTTCATACAGTCAGTCAGTTGAATGCATATTTTGTATGTAGAGGACAATGATTTATTCGTTTCTGGGTGCTTTACAGATGCCGAACGAATGTGTAGGATGTGTCGAAACAGTGGCCGTCGGATTCTTAGGGTGCCTATTTACTCATAATCCTGTAATAGTACGCATTTCACCATAGAAACCCCGTCGCGTTATAGTTGTTTATAATATCTATCTCACAAAACCTCTTGAAGTAGGTACCAAAGACAGTACTGCTTAAATTGACTTACCTTCCTAAGAATAAGGCCGTCATCGAAGTCTGGCGGCTGGCCCGGTTTCTTCGTGTACACGCGGATGAGCGACAAGTATTCCCACAGTGTTTCCAACAGATAATCCAGATTTAATTTCATATTACAACTGTAAAGGAGAATATGTATTTTAAAGTCGCACCTATTACACCACTAAGGGTTTGGCAGGGGTTGAAGGCATGTATTTAATAATACTAGGTATAACAGAAAACTTAATGTATGCAGAAATTATTTATCAGATCAGAATAGGTAGATCATCTTAGAAGTAATTACAGTATTATCATGCAATTTAAAAGAACCCAAGGAAGGCTGTTTTTAAAGAGAGAATGTTTACCTCAGTGCATTTATTACAATATTACTCTGGGAGACATTATTATTAACACTATCAAATTAAAAAATAAACTTACTATTTTTCAATTAAGTATGTACATAATATGTAACTTAATATGTAATGTATAACAATCCAGACCTGACTACAACGGAATGTGGCTGCCGGGCTATCCTGTTCACCTCCTCAATTGAGATCTGATCAATCTTGTTGTATACATAGAGGCATGGCAGGTACACACGGTTGGCCAGAATCACATCAATCAGTTCATCTGCTGAGCAGTCTTCACGGAACAATACCTAGGTGTAATCACAGTTTATTAGTACTGCCCTCCACTTGCAAATTATAGTAATAAAAAGTTATTCTAGAATAGAAGAAAAATGTTTGAAGAAATGTTCTTACCTCAGCATTGAATATTTTGTATTCATGAAGTATCATCTGCACCATTTTCTCATCTACTTTGGTCAACTGACAAGTAGAGTTAAAAGAAAGGCCACCACCTTTCTTTGCCTGTAAATATAGTATTTGAATTAGGTTGCTATCAAACTGTACTCTTAGTGTCTTCAATCTTTATTAATTTATTTTAACTTATATCCATCATCAGCCACATGATGTCCACTGCTGGACGAGGGCCATTCCCAATGTTTTCTATCGTCATTTGGGTGGAAAAGCCAATAATCGCCACCCTTGGCAGGCAGGTTGGTGTTTGAAGAGTTGGGCTGGGGTGGAGACACAAGTAGTCCATTCATCTTCACGATACGGCTCAACTTGTATGCTGAACATATATTCTAGCTATACTAAGAGAATAATGCATCCCACTTTCATGTTTCCATAACTTGGAAAACTCATATGGTGAAAGGAAACATCATAAGGTGACTTGTGGTGTACCTATTTTGTTGGGTCATCCACATTGGTATTTATCTCTACTTAAACCCTTATTAGCTTGGACAAAAGATGTCTCATAATAATAAAGATAAATCTCACCTTAAAGTAAATATTAGGTTTATTCTTATTGAGCCTTATGCCAACACTCTCCAATTCCTTTTCAAGCAGTTGTCGGTGTACATATGGCTTTGTAGCATCCAGCATCATCAAGACGAGATCAGCAGTCCTAGCTACTGCTATAACCTGGACAACAAGTTATTCATTTAAACCTATTTTTACCCGGAGCAATATGAGGCCAAGGAAGTGTACCTATAATGCCTGGTGGCAGTTGGACATTCTAAGGATCTGTTGTGCAATTGCCTACTTTACAGTTGAAAGCAATGGGTTAATCATAATAATAAAAGTTAAATAGATACACACCTGTCTTCCTCTACCCTTGCCTTGTGCAGCACCTTCAATGATACCAGGCAAATCTAGAAGTTGTATGTTAGCTCCTCGGTACTCAATGACACCAGGTATGCATGTGAGTGTTGTAAACTCATAGCTTGCAGCTTCAGATTGCGTGTGAGTTAATGTTGACAGTAAAGTGGACTGAAACAAAATATGTATAAATTTTATTTTTCAATTATAAAGTTTCACAGGCCTTGCAAATGCATGATTTTCAAGGTTTATTTTAATACATCATGCTATCCTATTTAGCAAGCTTTGACAAAGTCATTGTTGCGGTGATCTCTTACTGTTTAGAGCAATAGTTTTTTCTTTCTGTATTTCTAAATATTTTGGTCCATTCTTTCCAAATGACCAAACCTCCAAAGCATTGAGGCCACAAAAGTTATTAACAGAATTCAGGAGATCTGTATAGTACACAAAGAAATAAACCATGAAACCTTAAAAAATTGTTATTTGAATATTACCTTGCCCACTGAGGGGAATCCAATTAGGGCAACTCTAGCATCCCCAGACTTCAGGACATCAAATCCTTCACCTTTATCACCACCTTTTTTGGAGGGCTCCAAAAGTTGTGATCGATATTTCGCAAGTTTAGCTTTCAATAGACCCAAATGATACTCAGTGGCTGTAAATAGTCATAAGAATGAATTATTTGCTGTTCTCCCGACGTATTCATATTTTACTCAGTCATTGGGAATTATGTTTTATACTGAATCTGGCACAATAATAATTGGAGCACTATTCAAAATTTCGATGATTTTGTGACGAATCATAGCAAAGTATTTATTTACCTTTATTCTTTTGTGTTCGAGCAATTTCTTTCTCTATCTCAGAGATTTTCTCTAAGATTCCCATTTTGGGATACAAACTGTGTCCAACACTGGAGATACGGTTATGAGGTCAAATTTAAACAGGTAGGTAACTATACATTAGGACTTTATAGCTTTGATTCTGTCGTATTTTGGGTTTTTTTAATTTAAAATAGAGGTTATATTGAGAAGATACGCGACCTCCACCGACACAATTTGACGTCGTTGACGATTTTGACGTTGAACTTTTTTAATCTTGTTCATGTTTTGGGGTGTAGGCGTTCAATCTTTAAGCATCTGCCAGACGGTTTATAACCAGCATTTCCTCCAAGGATTCTTGAAGGACATTTGGTTAGTAACTGAATTGTGCTTTGCGGCCACACGGTTTCAAACCACAGACCACGCCCCCTCGCTCGTCATTCGGACACGAGTTTTTGATGCGACAACACGTCTCATTTCTTCTTAGTTCCCGCGTTTTGTTTAAGTTTTAATTAGGCATTTGTCTGAGAAATGGCTCCAGTCCAGTGTGCAGTGATGTCTAAACTTCAAAAAGTGGGCTTGTCTTTGGCTCTTCTATGCGCCATCGACGAGACAAAAGAAAAGAAAAAAAGGATTTGGATGAAACGCTGGCTGCAAGAAAGGGCTATCCTCAGCCATTAAAATTTATTGGAATAGTTGGATTTCAAGGAAATCCACGAACACGTCCGCACTCGGCGCTGCCGCAACACGAATGAGCAATTTGTTCGGTTGGTTTGCAACGAGCGGCTAGATGGTTACAAACCAATGTTTCTAACCATCGGTTAGAGCGCGCGCGCTTCCTCCAAGGTTCCCCCAAGGTCAAGCGGTGTGCGGCCCGGCTAGACGGTAGATTTTGACAGATTTATCCAGTTGTCCTTCAAGAGTCCTTGGAGGAAATGCTGGTTATAAACCGTCTGGCAGATGCTTTAAGCCTGACAGCATTGTACCTTATGTGTGCGCAATCAGAGCTCGCCTCCAGATATATGTATTTATTGCGTTCTACAATGGATGATTACATATAAATAACATATTGTTGATCCTAGTGGACACAGCAAGAGTGGCGTAGAAGGCGGAAGAATACAGCTTTTAAAACCTATCCAGACTTAAAATTATTAAATACTTTTGTATGAATTACAGTTTGTATGAAATAACGCACACTGTGTCGGGCCGCAGGGGCTCGCATTATTGCGCGGCGGATTTCCGTCCGTGCGATGCGTCCCGCCCCGCCCCGACAACAGTGTGCTCTAGCATAGCAAGCGGATTGGCGTGAATTACGTATATTCTATGTGCTGTGTTCTTCCGACAGTACACTGCAGGAACTCAAAATCCGTTAATGCAATGCGACCCGTCCCGTCACAAATGTGCTAGGTACGCATTTTGCGCTGCGCTGCGGCCCGCTCCGCCCCGCTGCGGCCCGGCATAATGTGCTCGAACCTTAATGGGGAATTTTCTTTGCGTTTTTCTGACAGATTTCGGGCGGAGACAGATGTATCCGCAGGGAAATCTGTCAGAAAGACCGTCAAAACAAATTCCCCATTAAGGCCGTTGGCAATTTATTGTTTATTTTTATAGCTTACTAGTGGACATCCCGCGAATTTTCCTTAGGCAGTTTCATGCAAAATACAACAGATCGGATAAAATTATCCATGTCCGTCTCCTGGTTGTAAGCTTACCGTCTCAGATAATTTTCAAATACTTATAAGTGGAGTAACTAACACAACTGCTTTATATGTATATATAATCTCTCTAAACAGAGTGTCTTTAAAATGAATTGCAAACTTGGGCATATGGAGAGGATGAATGCAAGTCTATGAACAAAAGAGATTTAAAAACATGGTCGATTAATTAACTTTATCGGTAATGTTATGACGGAAGGTAGGGTGAAACGTAGGTAGTCGAGTTAAATAGTACTCCGGTACTATACAATCCGGTAATACTAATATATAAATGTGGATGACGTTGATATACAGCGGGCACGCAGCGTTATGTAGATGCTAATAATCAATTGTATCTACCTAAATGTATCAGCTGGCCGAGTTCACATATTCACATAACGCTAAGTAGGATTAAGATAATGAAAGGCAGGTAGCTTCATTAGGAAGTTACGTAAAAATCAAATTGATGTTATGGATTTTTTCATAATTGGTTTAATATCTAATAGCAATTATTCTTTGCACCTGTAGACGATGTGAATATTTTAGAAACAATAATGCGCTGATAGTTGTCGAAATTGTACTAAAAATAGTACTTTGGCCCTTGTTGGCCCTGCACTCTACCGGATGTAAGTACTATCATTATTTACCGCCATTTCGTTTATGAATTGCGCCATTTTGTTTTCCTCAAACAAAATCAAACGAATTCTTTTCTTTTTTTGAAGTCGAATGGATTGTTGACTCTGCGTGTTATAAAAAATCAAATTGAAGTGCACCTAGAAATATTTTTCGTAACCTTTCGTTTTTATCAGCAACCATGCCACCAATCAAGCATTATTCTTCAAGTGAAGTGAATCAGTATGAATTGTCTTCAAGACTACTTACGCTAACTGAAAATACCTCATATACACTTACTCAAATCAACGGACAAAGGATTTATAGGAAGGCACCACATGCATGGTCTGGTCCAGAACCGTCCAGGAATTGCGAAGTAAGTACCAATATGGAGCTCTCTTTGAATTTGAAAATAGGCGGGAAAACCACTGCCGCCAGCCAATAACTTTCTGATGATGGGCGGAGGGTAATGGACTTGTTTGTGGTTTCAACCAATGTTATTGAATTCCCCTCAGTAAGAGCTCCAAGTACAGCTACTATTTATTTATGTACGGTCCAGGCAGGGCATCTCGGGCGGGACATCCTACATAAATAGCCGATAACACGACGGTGGTTCTTTATCCCCGCTTCATTTCACCAGCTTACTTACATTACCGTGAAGTTCTTTGGAAAACTGAATGACTTTACTAATTACTACCTTCAATACACATAGATACCTATGTACATATCTACTTTCAATTCAATTCTTTTTAAATGGCTCTAGTGCCGACATGGATTGTCAGCAATTCCGCCAAAAACTGTTGGTAGACCGCACATGTACTTCAGCCGCATAACATTGAAAGAAGTAAGAAGATTACATAATATCTACTTGGGCGGTCATTACCATTGCAATGGGTGAAAAAGACTGCACGTTTTTTCAATCAGTCTCACTATAACCATTGAGGCCTAGATAAATTTAAAATAGAGCATAGTTGTTTACGCAAGTTTAAAACTCAATGGTGATAGTGAGGCCCATGTAATTAAATAAAAAAGATTACTTTTGTAGAACGCAATAAACGCATTAAATTGTATTGAAAAAAAAAAAACTGGTGTAAAAGCTCTTCTTGCATGAAACTAATGATTGTAATTAGGTGCTTAAACTTAGATAATATTGTTTCCTAAGAGACTGGATCTTTGACTAATCAGGTCACTGACAAAATATTGACAGGATCGCCTAACTAAGATAGAAGAAATTGTCCTTCTAGTCCCCAAGTTACACAACCAGAACAGAACAGGTTTTTATTTTTTAATTACACATTTTATTTTTAAATACTTCTTACTTAATGTTCTCTATTTGTTATTTATGAATGTCCTTAAAACTTTAGACAAGGTGAAAATAATTGAAAAATAAAAAAATAAAATAAAATAAATACACTTCATGCGTTTAATCCCAAAGAGGGGTAGGCAGAGGCACTTGCTAAAGCAAATACCCACAGTTCACCAAGCATATTTAACGCAACGTGACAGGGGGTGAGCCCATCGCCGTTATAGGGTTCACACACCTTGCGGTGTGCGGGTTTCATCATGATGTTGTCCTTCACTGTACGAGCGTTGCGTGGTGTACATAGGCTCTGAAAAAGAGTCCTATTGGTACACGTCCAGTAGCCAGACTCGAACCCGGGACCTCCCGGTTACAACTTTACAAGTCAAGTATCTGACCAACTGGACCACAGACGCTCTTGAATTAATTTTTATTTGATTTTCGTTAAGTTATGACAATGGCATCCTTGAGAAAACCACGAAGCTGACTGGAAGTTCACTTTTTCTTCTTCTAAGTTATATAAAAGCCGGTGCTACCCATGTCTTCCTATTTACATTTGGTTCAGTTCTGACTTCATGCACCCTCCTTGAGAAAATTACAATAATCTCAATATTTTATTGGTTGAGGTTGGTTTCTTTTTTGTTAAGTTATTTATGTTTGCAATATGTAAACACAAAGTACTAAGCTGATTTTTATAATTCTTTTGCTGGCAGATTATTTCCCAGTAGCTACTAATTACATACTTACCATGATTAGAAAAGATTAGTCAAAGATCTTGGTCTACTCTAGTTATTTAATTACTGCTTTTCAGTTTGTTACAACTGTTTTGTTGAATAGGTGGTGAATGTTTGCACTCCCTTTTTCTCTTTCAAATAAACCCATGTTATGCTTGTATAAGTATCTTTTAACATTTTGAATTTTTGTTTTACAGGTATTCATTGGCAGGATTCCTCATGATTGCTTTGAAGATACTTTAGTACCGCTGTTTCAACAGGCTGGAGAACTGTTTGAATTCAGGCTAATGATCAACTTTTCTGGTTGGAACAGAGGGTAATTATTGTTTTTCTTTTCAGTTTATACAATCATGATTCTGAAGTAGGTCCTCTGTAAGCTGATGTATGCTATTTCTGTAAACCATAGAAAGCCATACAGTTCAAAGAAAATGCATTTATTGCCTTTGTTTATGGTTTTAAAATGGGCTGTTGTTCATGCTATTATTCAAACATGTTTTTTAATGCTTATCTTAGTGTTTTAGTTATAATGAGTATCCCTGAAATGAGGTTTATATTGGTGTCCAAAGGTTAGTAAAGCAAGGCCCAAAGTAGGGTAGCATCTGACTATTGCAGTGCAGCATACCGCCGCCGCATGCGGCTGGTAACTAAAAACGTTACATGCGATCGCATGCCGCATGATCTGTTTTCCGCGCACGTTTCACTATGGAACACTCATCTTGCTCAACAGTTTGAAAGAAAATGACAGAGCCCCATGCAATTTTAATCACCTGTGTGAATAGGACACACTGTGTTTTGTTGAGGTATTTGTAAGTTGTAGTGGGCTTCTAGTTAAACCTTCATGACTGGTCTGGAACGTAAAAGTAGTGACACTTCATTATACATATGTACATAGTCGTGAGGGAGTCATACTATAAGGATACTACAGCGTACTTGCATACTCGCTCTCTCTATATATACTCTATAGATACTCTCACCATCCTGACAATTTAAAGTAAAGTAGTAGTCTTGGGGCCATTGTCTGTTTACGCGTCGGAAAAGGCAACGTAACGGGACGGGGGAGGTGTCAAACTTTTACAAATTAACTACTTGAATATTTTTCACTTTGTCTATTTTGTTATTCGTAACTAGTGAATGATACTTTATTACCAGTAGTAGTCAAATAAATATTCTACTTTTCACCCTAGCTTGGGTACATTCCTGAACATAGAATGATCTATGTTTCACTTTTTCATTCTCTACTGTAATATTTCCGAAATAATTCCGTGGAAATAAAATTCGTACCATGCATAAGGTATAAAGCCAACTACCCAATATTTTGTGTACTACTTTTATTTCCATTGAGATTTGCAAGATGCATCTAACCATAGCAAAAACAATCCAAAATGGAATAATGGAATCCACCCCAATATTTTAAGTGCCTCTTTAAGTATGTAGTCCGAATGTCAGTTGTCTTGCGTCACAGATGTGTTGACTCACGGCTGCTTAACTTGTTCACAGATATGCTTTCGCAATGTACACGACGGACATGGAGGCGGGTAACGCGATTCGCATGTTCAATAATTACATGATCAGGCCATCATGGCAGCTAGGTAAGACAGATTTATTGTTGTTTGATTTACTTTAGAAGTAGCAACCAAATCGACTAGAAGTTTTGAACAGTAGATAGGCATAAACTGATTATAGTTTAGAACTTCTATTTCTGGATTCAAATCTATATCGGCTCTATTGGGTCCACATGACATGTCTGTGGACTGGCATTTACTATGATACGACAATGTTTGCGCCGTCAGCTAGTCTATGTATAAAATTGGATTAATAGATTAGACTACTATTAGGGCTACGTAACCACTTTTTATTCAAATATATCCACACACGTGTACCTGTATGTAGGTATGTAGCTAGGTCAGTGACAATACCCGTCCCGGTTATGTCATATGATAAGTATGCTGTAATTACCATGTCTGCTGGCTTTGTTATAGAATGAGACACTTGTAACTGTGTACAATGCACGTTATTTAACTGCATACGGCTGTACAGACTTGAATTACAGATTTTTTTATACTGCCGATAAGCTGTGTAGTAAACTCGTAATATATTGCATACAATCATAGAAAGGTAAGTAGGTAAAATAGTTTCAGGATTTGTATTAACACGAATATTGCATTTGTTTCTAACAGGGGTGTGTCCTTCGATCAACAACTGCCGCATATTTATATCGCGCATTCCACCGACCACTCCATCTGCCGAAATCGTGCGTTTGCTGTACGCTTTGACTGAGGAAGTTCAGGAGGTTCGCATCCGGCGCTCCATGGCCTCGTGCGCCGCTATCGTGGAGTACAAGTCGCACCGCGGCGCCGCCATGGCACGAAAAGCCCTGGTGGCGGCGGCGGCGGCTGCCTGGGGCAACGGTGCTCGCCCCGCCGTTGATTGGTCACTGCCGCAATCTCCCACATTGCTCAAGCAATATCGAGAGGTATATTTTATTTTATTGGTCAATTCTCCAAACGAATTTTTAATACATATATGCGTTTTAAAATTTACCTACCTTTAAAATTTACCTAAATTTTTAGGTAGGTAACCTAAAGCTTACGTAAAAATTTTGCCTCATTTACATTTAGCCGCTTCTCGCGCTGCAATAATTCCCTAAATCTGCTGTGGCAGGATCTAATCTTCCCTTCCTCTCACTTAAATTATTGCAGCTTCAGCGCTGTGCTTTTTAGCGATGCATATTTATGTAGGTAGTCGCAACTAAATTCAAGTTATGCACTTTGTGTCGGCGTTAACTAAACACACCCTGCCGCGCTCTGCTGGTCCTTTATAGCCCGCACTAAAAACCGCTCTTTTGGAGAGCGCTGGGCAGCGCGAGGTGCATTAATAGTGGCATGAGAAATATGAAGTTTACTACATATGTACTCGTCCTGTCGACTTCCCTGCTCACAGCTGGCTTCCCGGCTCTTTTTCTAAGGTGTGGATATTGTTGATCAGGTGGGCCGATGGACCGCCGAGCGCGGCGTGGAGTTGACGCGGGCCCCCGAGGAGCCGCTGCCGGCCGCCAGCGGCGCGCCGTCCTACACGCTGGAGCCGTGGTCGCAGGCGCGCCGTCTCCGCATGATACACGAGGCACAGCGCGCCGCCGCCGCCGCCGCTGCTGCCGCCGCCGCTAACGAGTCAGTGCTCTTACTTTAACTAACATATATTGTTATTTTTGTTACAGTTTGACCTGTCAGTCTATCATAAATTAGAATTCGTTCAAAGAACAAATTTTAATGTCTAACGGTCTCTCCGATCGTTTCTGACCAGTACTTGTTGTTCTCAGTTGGTCGAGTCGCCTTTCTGGGTTGGGTGGCAGTGGCGATTCGCTACTTTCAGCGATGTCAGCGCTGAATTTAGGCGGCGGGGAGCGCGTGAGCGTGAGCGCGGTGTGGGCGCCGCCCCCGCCGGCCGCCCCGCGCGCCCCCGCGCCCGCCTTCAACCCCTGGACGGCGCGTCACCCGCTGCAGGGCTGCATCGCACAACGAGACGATAAGTGAGCTCGCAAACCATACCTTGTTGACCGTACATGGAATTTGAATAATCTCAATCACAGATTACTAATGATTATGTTGCGTAACCAGATTCCTTTACGGCTCAACATGGAATTTGATGTTCTGTTGATTTGCTTGCTAATTTGATTTTAATTTCTGTAACCCGTTGGAACTCGTGTTTAATTTTTATTGATGTTGCATGTTAGAAGATATGGGTTTCGCTCGTTATATAGTGTGGTTACACCTTCAATTGGGAGCGGTGATCTGTTTGTGGTTTTATTTGCCTGCACATGTTTGTTTGTCTTGTCTTCTGTATGTGTACTTGAGAGAAAAAAGAATGATTGTTTCAATAGTGGATTTTAAGAAAAGCTTTTATTGTAAGTTCAATGGTTAGTAGTGTTTTGTATAGCGCTTATAAGGTTCTTTTTTCTCTCAACTTATGGGTGTTTTAAAAACATAATGCCTATGCTAATTCTAAGGTGGACTGTTCTCTCTCAAGTTATTTAAGGTAGAGAGGTAAATTTTGATTTTTATTTCGTGTAAATCCTTTCATAATTAAGAATCCATTTAATGTCACATGTGTTGATATTTAAAATTTTAAGCTTTTTAAGCCACCATCGATATATTTAAGTAGGTATCTACGAAAGTTTATTAATTAGAATATGAAGTAAGGGCAATAGGCTCGTCGCCGAGTAGATTACTACGTTCAACTGGCAATCACACTTTTTGATGTTTTTTCAACGTAATATTCATGTTACTATTGTGGTTTACTATCTCTGTAATAATGAGTAAACTTATTTAAAAATCAGGTTATATGTAAAATCAATTTGGAACAGTTTTCTCACCGATTATAAACTCAGCATTATGAAATTATCTTAATCTACAATGTCTTATCTAATTAGCAAAATCTGAACTGAATTTTCTATGGAGTCCGTATGAATTTATCTCTTACACCCATATTTTAAAACATTAGTCACTTTGAATTCCGCTCAAGTTTTGTTTCGCTCTAATTGTATTTGTAGTGAACGTGACAAAATGTATGGAACCAGTAACGCTGAGTGCTGATTTTTGTTTTAAAATACGGTCTTTTTGTTTTATCGCATTTTTAATACTTTTGCATGCCAGTATTGAATAATAAATTTAAGTATAATTATTTAAGTGGCTTGGTGTTTTATTTTCATGCTTGGGCTTCTTACTAATTTTTCATTTTACTGGGATAGGGTTAACACTCAATCTGTAATGCACTTTAATATCTAAAAAGAAATACGAAATAATAAAGCGACTTCAGCGAGCCGGACATGTACCAAAGTTTTGGTACCTGTTCAAAACTTCAATGCCGCGTCGCGACGTACTCGGCATAACATCGTTTATATCAGAATGTCGCCGGTCTTCGCGGCGGTCGCTCGCTTCACCTGCCTCTTACCTCATAGTTGTAACACGTAGTGGATGTGCATACCTTAACTAATATTAAGTGTTGTGCTTGTGCGTTTCAAGTAGTGCTAGTGTTCTGAACACATGAGGTAACACACAGAACCATGGCGATATGCGACAAATGGGTCGCGCTGAAGATCGGGGAGTTTGTAAGTACCGTGTTTGTTTTATCTAGTTTGTACATAATATCTACTTAAGCTGAGATTGCGCCTTGTGACATGCTGACCGGTATTTACGTTTAAGTGATTCTGTCATCATTCCACCGCCCGTTGTGGGTAATATTTGTGCATTTTAATTACCTACGCGACTACCGTCCGTGTTCTTCCTCTTTAAAGTTGTGTAACGTAATGGAAGTGTACTGTATTGTGTAGGGACTCTTGAGGTACGCATTAATTGTTTTGATTTTACCCTAACAAAAGAAAAGACTCAATTAGAATAATAATGTTTACTTACGCAGTCGTCGAAAACTTATTTACGAACAAAATAAACAAAAAGAAAAACCTTAGAAATTCTTGTGGTTTTGCTGCGAGAAGCGCACTTTTGTTTTTGTAGATGCCGTATCAGCATTACCACAATAGCCGGTTATCTATTGAAAGTAGGTTGAACCGCGCCGTGAGACTTGACGAGCGTTATTGTTAAAAATTATGCTTCAAAGTGCTTTGTGAAATGCTTTGATTGAGATACAAATACTTTGGCGTTCTAGCTACGAGTAAGTAGATCAAGTTCCACGCTATGTCGATGGCCGTAGAAAACGTCATGGATTAGCTGACAGTGTTTATCTGAACTAGGCCGCCATTCTATACCTTGAAATTAACGGTTAAAGGTGTGTCTTCTTTTTCCCAGATTACTTACTACACACATACTAGGTTACATACCGAAGTTAGCCGATAAGATAAAAATTAAATGACACCCACTTCTCCAGGAAATTCTTTGTGTTCAATCTTTGTATTTTTTATATTAGTAATAGTTTTAGAAGAGAGTTACTGTCTGACGTTCGGATACAAAAGAAAACAAAATATGCTAGTTTGTCCCTGACGTTTAATTTTGATTCGTTGAGCGGTAAAGTAATTTAGAGATTTCAGATTTTTAAGACATCTCATAAAATATTACTTTATTTCGATAATTGGCGCCAACAACTGATTTGGTGAGTGAAAATAAATGCCTCTGTATCTTACAACGAATATATTAAAATGTATTTTATTTTATTATTGTAATGAAATAAGCTTTCGTTAAAATCGTTGGCTCTTGCGTATAAAAATACAGATTGTAATCCAAAAATGTCATTGTTATACAAGTGACCATGAGATCCAGTTCAGATTCACTTTCGACGCGTGAAAAGGGTTACAGAGAGCGAAAATGTAGGTTGTGGCCGCGAAAGTTCATTCACAATAGGAATATCAAATGCGTAGTGGAAATGATTACACTGTTGTTTTGTATGGAAATATTCTGTATAGTTTAACAGATCCAACATTGCGATAGTTCATCATTCTTGGTTTCACCATATTTTGAGTTCAACATTAAAGTAAATATTTTAAGAATTTAACCGTCTTCATAGTATAGTTCGTCTTCGTAAGAATGTAGCACGTTCAAAGCAGTAAGATCTCAAAGGGATTCTATTGTACACAACAAAGCGTACGTGACTTACTCTTGATTTCAAAGATTACAAAACAGAATTATTTATGACATACCTAGTCACTGTGTACCTATTAGAAAAGGTGCCTATTATTTAGATCAGGATGTAGCTATTTGTTCATTCAATTACTTAATGGCGCACTAATTGTAGGTTATTAAGGTATGAGTACCTAATTCCTTCCATTAAAATGAATAACTGATATAAAAACATTCGTTTGTCGTTATGCCATCAAGCGTCTTAAGATTTACTGATGAGTTATTAAGACTACAGTTCACTATAATTATAGTCTACTCTATGATGCCCATCGTACTTTCTTAGTGCGGTAACACAAACACGAAAGTTGAAAATTTTACTCTAAATACGTAATAGTTTATTTTTCCTTAAGGTTAATTAGGTGCTTAGGTTATTACTTTAGGAGCATTTAAATACACTTGGAAACGTCAAAGCTACATCTTTACACAGGAGCACGTCATAGTCTCCACTGTTACCATTAAAATGGAATTGACAATACTGGGACTCCTCGTTTTTTTAAAATTGTCTCTCTGTTTTAAAAACAACCATTGTCATATGAAACGAGATTCGATTTTTCTTACAAAATTACTTAATATTTAAAGCAACTGTCAAAACACCTTAATTGTAAAAAACGTACATATCTTTTCGCTGGCGTTGTTAACACGCAACGCAATGTACACACATCAAAAGTGTCTAGAGATCAAGAACATTTTTAGCTCTGAAAAAATCTAATTTATTTAAATCAAATCTAATCTTCTGGATTGGTCTCCTACCTAATTCCCCATGCCTGTATCAATGACTTATCACCACATTTTGAATAATTATGAATGAATTCAGTTTTTGTAAAATATATTCTTGATTGCAATCTTCTAAAATGTACTTGATCCCTAGACACTTTTGATGTGTGTATATAAATATTTTTATTATGGGTTGTTGTCAGTGGTAACAGTGACGCCAACCATCACGCGCGATAGGGGGTAGCCCTGGTTACTACGAGTGAATTTGTGATAACAGAGAATAGACGCTCGCTGGGTTAATTATATTTGTTCTGTAGTACAAATGAAGTAGGTACACACATAAAAATGTCCAGCCCCCCTAGCATAGCGCTCCAAGAAAGACATGACAAGACATATGAGGCACTGCGATTGGTTGAAACACGATGTGTGACATAACAGCCAATCACAGCGCGTATTTGCTCTACGTCGTGTCTTACTTGACACCCTTGCTAGGGCTGCAGGGGTATTGCTATTTCTTTCATACAAACATACGCTGATTAAATCCATATATTCTTAGTGCTACATGCAATAATTAGTACTGTACTGGGATATTGTTTGAATATCTCAATTTGATTATGACTACTTCAGAAACTAGTAATGAAACTTCAAAAAGACAAATGAGAAAATTACACTTTTCATCTCATGTTAGTATGAAAGAAAGACCAATATCCCTTGAAAATGTTTATATCAGTAGATATATACATCTTTAAGGTACACCTGCAGGATGCGCCAAAAGCTTGATGTGCCTGGTTCATGTTACAAATTCCTCAATAATTACAATCGCACTGAACCAACGGCGTTCGCTTGCTATACTGAAGTCTGATTCCGATAATAATTTAACGCATGTAGGAAATTCCCTTAACTCTTTATGCAGGTATAGCAAATAAAACATACCTACGTAGATAGGAAATAGAAGATATCTAACTGGATGATATTTAACCGAAAATTAATCACTTTATGACACTTGAATGTGCGGGATATAATCTAATGAAGTTAAAACAAAAATAAGTGTTGTAAATCTAGACAAGTTGTATTACTTGACTAAATTACCTCACTTCACCATGTGATCCCAATCATCCTGGACGTAAACCCTTCCCCAAGGCGCGTTATGATAACGATCCGCCTTGTACCTTCCTCTACAAAATGTGGACAATTCGCGATGTGCCTACACTCAGCGGGACCCCCTATCCTAAAACGATCCTAGTTCTACTTTCATTTATTCCGATCTAAGTGAAAACGGTGTTCTAGCGCAAATAATTTCAAAAATAACAAGGTTCAAAAGAACTTCCAGCCAGCGGCCAACTTTTTTCAATGATGCTGTGGGAACCTAAAAGTTACATCAATCTCTTCCGCCCTGCTGAGTGTAGGCACATCAATTCGCGGGTATTTCCGATCTCTGCCCCTAGAATTTTTACCGCAGGGTAAAAATTGGGAAAAGTATGTCCGAGAATTTACTCTAGCGTATTAGAAATTAATATTTTAGAAATAGTCGCAATTCGCCTGTGACCGGTCATACTGTGGGGTCCATGTTCTGAAATAATAATCAGTATGTTGAGTACCATCGTTGTCTCTTTTACACAAACACGATCAAACCTAATCAGCCAGATCCTACGAGCTACGGTTGAATTTTAACGGTTCCTTAAAAGGGCCCCAATAAAACAGAAATGCAATCAATTTAACCTTTATGACTACGAGGATTTTTAAAAATTCTGCATACTATGAGAGTCGTTCGTTACCCTAGCGGAATGTGTTTTTACCTCATTTTTTTTCTATGGCTGCAATATCTAAACACATCCATGACGAGTCGTACTAACTTCGTGTATACCTACACCCAATCTACAGGGTGGAAAAAAGTTAGGGGCCCTGGAGGGGAACTGCTTTTTTATTCTTTAGTGAGCTCATTTTACTGAAAAGAAACATTCCTTTATTTTTAAAAAGAAACAAAAGTGCATTAAAACATTTAAAAATATTTGCTAGTATCAACCGGGAATCGACGCGACTAAACACCCGTTGCGTGCGCTGCAAAAACGGTTCAAGATACCAAAAATATAATATATATGAAAGATTATTCTTCTTGCAATGATCTAAAAAAATGTCCACCACAGTATAATTTGTCTATCTTTTAAGATTAACTCACTAGAACCGTTTTTATGGTAATCAATTTTGGTCGAAATTAATGCATTATATGTTATATTATTATAAAGAGCAAAGAATTATATGGATGGATGTTTCTAACGAATAAAAGCTACTTGACGAAGGAATGAAAAAAAAATGCGAGTACAGCTAGTTCTATATAAAATAACACTTACTGGAGTAACGCACAAGGTTAATAGACAAACAATTTAACAGAGAGCCCGGTATGGAAGGCGGAGAGGAGAGCCGGCAGAGGCAGTTACAGTTATCCGTAAAAAAATCAAAGTATCGATATATGTATGTATCGATATTTAATTAGTAAGAGATATCTCATGATTTTTAATACTTTCGAACAGTAGTAGGTACTAACAAGCAGCCCCGCGGGCTCTCTGTTAAATTGTTTGCATATAGTTTCTTAATTTTCTGCCTTGCCTATAGGTATATTAGTCAGGTAAGTGATTTACTACTTGTAACAGATACCGTAACCATCAATCTCACGCCTGCTGCGCGCGGTCGGTAATGACACACATAAACCTCATTACAATCAGTGATTCGATTCGATACAACAGAAGATAATTAAAATTATACTGTTTACTTGCTTGAAGATCATCTACCATTGCATTGATTGTTGGCCATTGGTCGTTTATTCATGAAATAATTATAGGTGCATGTTTGATGACTAATGTGTAAACAACACTACACAGTAGGACCTAAGTAAAGTTACCTACTATGACATATTACGGTAACACTATGTCTTACCTAATTTTACTAAATGTTAATGGTTTAACTCAATACTCAATCATTTATTGCTTTTTCACAATGTGTTATAAGGTCTTAAATACAGTTAAGGTACAATCGTGGACCCTGTAGGGCACACTAACATTAACGTATATTTTTTATAACTTACATTTGAACATCAGGCAACAGTTAAAAAAAAATTGAATATACATTTCAACAAAATTAAATATTTACAGTTGTGTATTAAATTAAATCTAATATTCACTGATAGGAACTTAAATGTAGGTACTAGGAAGGAAATGTTAGTTTGAAATAGAACAGTACATGTATATTGCATTAGAATAGCGAGTGCGTAATAATGAGAAATAAGTTTTACAATTAGGTAGGTGGCTGCAAAAAGTTAAGACATATGAGATTTTTTTTTAATCACTATGAACAAGCGTTTGAACACCATCCTGCCTGATGTTAAGCAGCGATGTGGTCTACGATGGAGCACATTTGTTCAGTAGGTACCTATTCACCCGCGACTTGAAGACCTTCAGACTGTACTGCGCAGGAAACACAGACTCCGGCAAGTCGTTCCACATCCTGGCGGTTCGCACTATGAAGGTGGACGCAAACCGTTTGGTTCGCGTAAATGGCAAATCCACCTGGTATGGATGACGTTTTGCCGTTCTACTGGTTGTCCTATTGTAAAAACGCGATGGGGGTATTAGGTTATGCAACTCCGTAGCACACTCTCCGAAATGCACCTGATAGAAGACAGATAGGCTCGCAACTTTGCGGCGATGCTCTAGGCTTTGTAGCCGAGAATCAAACAGCCTGTTGTCACCTATGAGCCTTCTAGCACGCTTCTCTATTGCCTCCAGAGCCTCAAGCTGGTATTTGGCTGATCCATCCCAAAGATGAGAGCAGTATTCCATACACGATCGAACTTGTGCTTGATACAGTGTGAGCGACTGTTCCGGTGTGAAATACCGTCGCACCTTCGAGAGGATGCCCAGCTTCTTGGCTGCGCGTTGGGCCGTAGCCTCAATATAGGAGCCAAAGTTGAGGTTGGAGGTTAACGTCATGCCTAAAAGCTCCAGCCGATTGGCTATAGGCTATAGGCAGGGGTACATCCCGGAAAGTGGGAGCCAGATTGAATGGGCTCCTTTTTGCTGAGAAAAGACACGCCTGGGTCTTAAGCGCATTGAACCTGACCAGATTGGCTTCGCCCCAAGATGCGACTTCACCAAGGGACAGGTTCAAACGCTCAACCAATGCCTCTCTGAGTACCCAGATTTGCGGTCCGCTGGCTCGCGCGTCAGATGTGTAACTCTCTACAACAGTGCTGTCGTCTGCGTACCCATAGATACCGGGTTTCAGCAGATCGAACCAGCAGACCTATGTAATTGTCTAGGAATTCTGCTATAGAATAACAAAATTTTTGAATTAGCAGAGATTTTAGTTTATTTATTAGTATACTATCACAAGTTATATTCTTGTATGTATTAGGTAGTTTGTTGTAAATTTTGATAGACATTAAGAACATTGTAGAATCATACTTACGTGTTTGTGGGAATAAATTTTGTTTTTATGTCTGAGGCAATATTTATAATTTAAGGTGGCTCTGGTTTTGAAAAACTCTGGATATTTTCTGACTAATTGAACTATTTGTAAAATGTAAAGTTATAGTTGATGTAGTTTTAAGGTTTATGGTCTTCCTGGACTTCCAATACATTTGTTCCTCACATTACAACTACGCATTTCAATGTAGGGTGTTATGTTCTCGTTTATATTACCTATATACCCCTGGAAAGATAATATCAATTTTGCCAATAACTTCGTTGGGGTGTTGTTCCCACCATCTTGGAACTACTTAACGTAGATAAGGTGTTTTTCTGCAATAACTATTTTGTCAAAGTTCAAGCTTGACTATCTATTTAAGCTATTTGTCAAACAGGTTAATAACATGGCATGTAATAGGTAAGTACTATGTAATTTCGTTCCTGTCTTTGTATTCTCAAACGGCACTTTATATGTATTTTGTTTTTGTTTAATGAATCATGTCCTAATGTGACCTCAGTTCCCATAGTTAACGCAAGTGCGTATGGCTAGCGTACAGCTTCAATGTCGCTCCCACGGTGACGTCGGATGGTGACAAGCAAGCGACAACTTGCGAAGGTTAAGACGGCGCTACCACTTGTTATATGTGATGATAGCTTTTTGTTTTGCACGTACCTACTGCCATTATTTATTGCACTCACGTCCTATACTTATATTTTGTACAAGCCAGCCGGGTAGGGTAGGGTATCGCGAAGAATACTTACCTTTATTTTACGACTTTCTTACTATAAAAATCACTAGTTTGCGTTTTACTCTCGGATATTTAGTTTCCCGGTGTCGTCAACTCTTTTTAGTGTCTCGTACCCAAAGGGTACTTTTGTTTCTCTCCAGAAACATATTTGCAATACATAAATAAGGTATTATTCGTTTGAATGTAACACTTACGAAATCGGCTGCCAGTATCTCGGCTCGTCAGTATGGACCAATTTTTCTATGACGACAATGAAGGGAATCTAAAAATATGATTACTTACACCATATGTAATGTCAATGTGCGATGTGTTTCCAATACCATTGCGAGGTTCTTAATATTATGTACACAGATGCTAATATTTGGGTTTTTTAGGAACTCAGAAATTTAACTCTGTATAATAATGTAACCCATTTAACTAGGTACTTTGCTTCATGCAAATTTTCTTAGGGTTGTATTTGGAAATTACGCCGATCGAGGTCGTTAAATCCCTGCCTTTTCCGAGTGTAACTAGGTTAACACTGTCGTGAACAAATTCAAATTAAGGCAATAGATGTTTTATTGTTTTCACGTCTACAGGCGGGGTGTGTCAGCGAAAGTGTTAATTAGTCGGCAATTTGTTGATATTTAAAATAGGATCGAAGGCTGTTGTGTTATCTTGCCTCACGTAAAATAAATAGCCTACAGCTATTCTAGAGGCCTGCCTTGAGCTTTTATTATTTCTATGTGAAGCATTAATAAATTAGCGGTTAAATTCTATTGAAACTAATAAAATGTACATAGGTAGGTATTATTTTTTTTGCCGTACCAACCTTTTGATTATAGGTAGGTAATACCTTCGTAGTATTTTAAAGGTGTCAGATGTAGCTTAATACGTCTGTTAATGGATAATGGGCTATTATTTGGTAGAATTGCCGTGGGAACATAATATAACTAACAAATATCTTTGCCATGTCAGTCAGGTCCTCGTCGTAACAGCAAAATAAGGAAACTTCAGTTCTATAATACTGCACCAATTACTAATTAAAGAGCGGTTTTAGAGTCATCGTCTATTTTTTTTTGTTGTGAATGAGGTAATTAACTAACATTGCAATCATAAATCGTCTTCTAGGAAGTCGAAACTACGTAGTCGTGAAACGATGCAGGAGGCTAATAAATGCATGGTGATTAGTGTGATGTGCATGCCCGACATCCCTCTTGACCTTATTACAAGACGTGGTAAATGTGGTCTTGACTTGAGATAATATTGGTTCGTTCTTACAGCATGATAATGTACACAAATATTATAGTATCTACTAGAAATAAATATAGGATTTATGAACAAAAAGTTCATCGTCGCCTTAGTTAAATGGACAAGTGCTTCTGAGGACTTGCTATTCATATAGATAATATAACTGCCCAAGGAAATAATTGAGTTGTCATAGAGAAAATGTAAGTTGATTGTAAAGAAACATTTAATAAGAATCTAAGGTATACTACAGAGTTCGTGATTATCTAAATTATTTAAATGCATGGAGAAACATGTCAGCTAATTTATAAAAAAGGTTAAAAAGCAATTGTCGACACAAGGCATCTTAAGAAGTTAATGATTTATTTAAATGACAAAAGAGGGTGGTCCAACTGCCTGTTCACTTTTGCTATGGTAATGTTTACTTTGCATTGCTGCTTAAAGTTACACTCTGACAACTATTGAAACGTAAGTGCCAGCAATGTACAGTATACGTTACAATTAATATACCAGAGCCGACAATATTGT
>SJJU01001229.1:0-29583 GCA_012932125.1 Conopomorpha cramerella | reverse complement strand
AACATCGATGAACTGTTTTATCCTACGTCTTCTAGAACGGGATTAAGGAACGGTGTACGCGCCTACATGTTATGCGTACGTGCTTACCTATCTACCCACATATGCCTACCGCGAGGGGGCTGAGGAAGACGGAAGAGGGAGCAGCCGCGCAGACACGGATGGACGCTTTTAAGCGGACTTTGCCATCAACCACTCACCTCGTCTCACGCGCACCTAAACTATTTATCAAATATATAAGTATATTCGTGTAAAATCGTGCTTAATATACCATCAATATATCATGCCTACATTTCATTTGTCTGCATAGACAACGGTTCAAGTTTTTGACAAGATGCCTGAGAATGAACTATAAATCATTGAGACCAACTCTTCGCTCACATGACGCTTTTTTGCCGGCATGAAAAGTTTGGGAACTTATTATTGCACAATGTCGTATCAACTATATTCCAGGTACCGAAGTCACTGTCTATGAACAACTGCTTAATTTTAGAGGGAGATATCCTTTTCTCACGTGTGTTCCCAACAAACCTGGCAAATATGTCATCAAGATTCGTATGATGTGTGATGCCAAATCTAAATATATGACTGACGCCATACCTTACACAGGCAAGAGCACAATAATAGGTGGACTGCCACTTGGTGAATTTAATACCAAGGTACTCTCAAGGACCATTCTTGGATCAAACAGGAATTTATCGTGTAATAACTTGTTTACATCGGTGCTGTTGGCTAAAGATCTTCTGCAATTTCCTTATAAATTGATTTTGATGGGAACTGTAGGAGCCAACAATCGAGAAGTCCATGAAGAATTGAACCCAGTTGATCGTCCAACTGGCATTGTTGGTTGCAAGGCCCTTTGACGCTTTAAAAAAACATCTTTGACGAAACCTGCAACGATGGTTTACCTCTTCTTCCTCCTCGTGTGATGATGCTGCAATCAATAATACCAAAGTCATGTTGTCGAAATCTAACAGATGGCCAATGTGTGTATTCTATGACATATTTAATATGGTATTTTTAATTTATGTCGACAATATGGTTAGCGATGATTTAGTTAAACCTTGGATGGTAATGCGTCTTATGGCTCCAACTATGAGGAAAAACTTAATAGATAGAGACATATCCCAAATTTTAGGGAACTTTAACGATCTGGAATCGAAGTTTTGGAACTTCGATTTTGAAGAGGAGGATGTCTAAGATGCTTTGCTATAAATGTAAACATTCCACGTGTTCCGAACACAAGGTCGATATTTTCTTGCTGTGTTATAAAGGTGAAATTGAGTTAGTCAATAGTGATTGTAATTACTGAGTATAAGCAGTATAGTATTTTAAATATACATGGATTATGGGTGGGAGTCAAAATCTTTTTCTTAAAAGTTCATAGTGTTTAAAAATAATAGCTTTATAGTAGGTACTTCACGAAAGCATTACTGTGATTGGTGACTTACGTGACACCATGACGCAACTTGAGTCCATAGCCTGTCTGGTCTGTATGAAATCCGAATGAAAGTACCTCTTTCATCTCATCAGGTGCTATCGAAACGTAGCTTTATCACAAGTTATTTGAATACCATCCTACACGTGGTCTTGAATTAATTATTTTATAAAATATCCGTAACAGTAATTTGTACAGAGCTTAATTTATTTCATTTTATGTTTATGATATCAACTCATAAAAAACCTGTGACTTCGGTTATTCCACTAAAGAATACATCATAACCATCGTCCACAACAAGGGTCTTCCCCAATGATGTCCATGATAAATTGGGGGAAATGACAATTACGGCTACGTTTGGCAGGCGGGTTTATGATCGCAGTGGTGTTTTGGTTTAACTCACAGAGAGCGCTGCTACTCGTCCTCTGGAGAGTTCCCTCGGTCGCCTCTTACGACCCTAAAGAATTAATAGGAGATAATTAACAAAATGCTTGTACATCACACCGATCGATCAAGAACGTCAAAAGTTGTTGCTAAGCCGATTTATGGACTCTTTCTGTAGTGTTTGCTTCACTAATCTTATTTTGAATGTCTATATATCTTTGTCTAGTCACTGTTTATTTTTTACTGCCTGTCTACATTAAATATATTTCTTTTCCTTTCCAGCGTACGCAAAACGAAATCTATTCGACTTCATCGAGGGCCTGACCAATAGTGACGTGTTTCCAACTCTAACTCAAAACAACTACGAAGAGGAACTTTATTTCGTCGACTCTGCAAAAGGTGGTAAAATACTATTAAGGGGCGGCCATCGTTATTACATAAAGAAGCTTTACAAGAATAGTACAACGATATGGAACTGTAAGTACAAAGCTTGCCGAGGTACAGTGACCCTTGATGCTGGTCATCAATCGGTTATAATCGAGAGACCACATTCACATCCGCCAGATTTCACCGACGAAAAACAAGAGAAGATACTGAGAAAATGGCGGCGTATGGTTAAGGACACTAAACTGCCATTCAACGAGTTTTACAAGAAAGTTTGCTCGGAACTGTCTGAAGATGAACAACCGTATTGTCCTACCTTCGATAAGGTTAGAAACAGTTTCTATAAAATCAGAAAACTTACAAGCGATTATGATTGAGAAGGTAGATTTTAAACAATGCACTTATGCAATGCCCTGCTCTGTCCATTCCAGCAGGTGTCAATGCTCCCAGACGAAAGAAAATCGACCTCTTCATACAAACACCACAATCAGCTGATTGAGTTCGTACGGGGAGGAACGTTTTCTTCTTCTGGGAGTCATTGACTCCTGCTGAATTGAACTTAGTACTCTTCAAAAACATTAGAATGTATTGAGGACAGTGGATCAATGTTTCTCAATGATTTGTCTGCTTAAGGAAATGTGATCTGAAAACTAGGCAGCACTGACTAGTCAATTCGTTTCTACCATTTTTGTAAAGATATATTATATGTTTTGGTGGCGTTTTACATCACGTAATTTATGTATTAAAGTGAAATGTTTTGTTTATGCAATGGGGAATTTTCAAACTCCAAAATTGTCTTATCTAGAAGTCGCTAGTAGGTGTCCAAGATGACTTCTGTCAGTTCTTTTATTTACAGTAATTGGGTAAGTTATTTCAACTTCAGACCAGAAGTGTCTGTAATGTCATGAAACATGTAAACAAACAATAAAAAAATAACTGTTACCTTCCATACTAACTGCTTAAAGTTAGCAATTTGGTTGACATTCGTCCCTCCTAATACAACTAGCGTCATCTGTAATGATTAGAACAAGGGGCCTGAAAATTCCTCATTGATCAGCTTTGGACCTGCATTTGACTATTTGTACTTATTTATTTAAAATTTCCCTCTCATTTATTTTGTTTTCCTTTGTAGTATTGTGAACTTTAGAGTCAATTGATGTGATAAATTCTAAGTAGGTATAGGTAGAGTACGTACTATTACTATTGGAGCATGGGTTCACGTTATGGATTTAATTTATTGATTTTTTTTATTTGTAAATTTGACCGCACAAAACAATCTCGGGCCAAAAAAATATTATTCGTCGCTATATACTTTTATTACTATCTATATATATAACGATCATGTTAATTCGAAAAAGTGTATTCTCTAAAAACAAAAATGATTTTACGTCAATGATTGAGAATTTGCCATTTGTAATTATAGTAAAAACAATAGCTAGCCAATATAAATATTTGTAAATTAAGAACGAAATATACCTCATTTTGTAAAATAGTAAGTTAACCAGTTGAGAGCTTATTTTAAATATGAAATTGGGCGTACATGTGGCTGTTGAGGGATTTAAGCATATTCATTATTTTGGCTCTTTACAGCTAAATGAATAAGTATAAAATAATCCCTAAATTATCTAACTGTCGCCTCTACTGCTGGTTGTTAAGTAGTTAAATGTATATTAAGGTAACCTAAGTCATTTGTCAAATTAAATTTGTCTTTTGTACAGAAAGTATTGTTAATTCTTGTCTCTCTTTCTTTATTATTTCATTTTCAACCAAAAAGGACCTACACTAAACATTACATAAACACAATAAAATACACACGAGAGGTAAAAATAGGCTAACACGGAGAGAAAATCTGTTTATATAAAAACACCTTAATTACAAAGCACAGTGGAAACAATTACTTCAATACACAAAGAGAAAAAAAAAAACAAAATATCACAACCTTACGGCTAGGAACAACTTGTATTCTAATATTGTGTGTACTTTGTATAAGGGTATTAGGTTCATTCCTCACCCATCCCCACAGATAATGCTGGGAGACTGGCCACTACCTGTACTCAGCCACAAAAAGGAACACTTAGTACAGTCGGTCAAGAATCTGGTCTACCACCACCCTAAGGTTGAAACTCGTATGAATGTCATTCTGACGAATGTCATTGGAATCACCAACTCTATCTTATTGATGTTTAACGCAAATGGCGGCGGATTGGTCACACGATCCGAAGAGGGGAATCCAACAAGGCGAGCATCGCGTTCGAATGGCAGCCTGTGGGAGATCAACGCAGGCCTGGACGCTGCGTGCATATGTGGCGGCGCACCGTCGACGGCGAACTGAGAGCGCGAGGGCTGAGCTGGTCTGATGCCAGAGCAGTCGCAGTGGACAGGACGGCGTGGCGCCATCTTGTAAAGTCCCTTTGTACCACTGGGGTACCATAGGACTTAAGTAAGTAAGTAATGAAACAGCACTCAGACCAAACTCAAGTAAACTTGCAAACCGCTTAGCACCTTCAGTCTGTCTATATCCTAGTCTATATGTGCTATTGTTCCTAATTTTACATGGAGTTATAGGCATATTACGAACGGCAAATTAATTGTCGCGGATAACTTATTTGTTTGTGGCCAAATTTCGACGATTACCCTTACACACTTGTGGAAAGGAGATATCTGAAGCGTGGTCTCATGGTAAGGGAAACAGCGTACGTGACTTATATCAAATGACCAGATTGTCCGTATTTAGCGTACATTCCACAGGCTTTTTCCACTCAGCTCTTTTCAACGCACACGTTTTCTTGACTCCATACAAATTATCTTTGTCCATCCCTCTTTTTTTGCCAACTCTCCCCCTTCTGGGGCATCGCGACCACAGTTACGCAGACTTCGCGTCTAACTTTATGAATCCACGCTAAACTTCAGGAAATGTCTGTGGTATAAATACATCTATAGTTACTATAGCGAAAATATTTGTTTCAGACTTTGCCGAGCTCAAAGTAATTTATAGAGGCTCAGGACGAAGGAGACCAGATGGAACAACCGGTGAAGTTCTTTGTCTTGGAGGATACGAATATCATTTTAAATGGAAATCAAAAGAAGGCAGTGTCTGGACGTGTTCAGATAAATCGTGTAAAGTGAATTTACATGTAGATCGAACTGGATATAATGTGTATCAAATTCCGCGACATAGTCACGAGCCAGATTATATCGCCACGAAACGGCGAATGATTTGTGACGAATGGCGGAAGGAATTCGCATCAAGTTCTTTGAGTCTGTCAAAGTTCTACGACATGAAAATTGCGGGTATTTCTCGAAATGAGATGCTTTACATTCCCAACTTGAAAAGTTTAAAAAGCTCTTTTTATAGAATGCGTCACAGAATATCTATGAGTAGGGATAATCCAAATTCTCAGTAAATATACCTTTTAATAAATAAATAGATAATATCTACTATGGATATTTTTATTTTTCTTTACATTTTGTTATTTTAAAGTAGCCCTTAGTTGCTCTAAAATTTCACCAACATACGATTTTATCTTTCTAGAAAACGAACATTCCTTACCAGTCGAAGAGATTCCTCATAGTTTTTGTTCCTTCATATCCTGATATTTCATAAATTACATATCACGTTTTAATTCCGTCCTAATACTTTGTTTTTTGTCTTATTCATCATCATATAACTAAACTTTGTTTCATATGCGAGAGAGAAAGATTTACTATCAACTTAGTTTTTATTTGTAAAACAACTATTTATTTCAGAATCAGAAGCCGGTGTCACATACCGTCAAGCTCTGAAACCGAGAACAGATGGTACCAGAGGAAGAATACTCTGCCTAGCAGGTTACGAATACGTTTTTAAACGGAAAGCTTTAGATGGTACTACTACGTGGAAATGCGCAAAAAGGTCGTGTAGAGTACCAGTGCAAGTGGACCAATCAGGTTTTAATATACTACGGATGTCTGTTCACAACCACGAAGCTGACGTCACCGTTTCGAAGAAACGAACTATTCAAACGAAATGGATGAACGAATTCCAATCTAGTGGATTAAGTGTTCCACAGTTTTTTAAGAAGAAATTCTCTGAAGGAACACCAGAAGAATTGTTTTATGCGCCCAGTTTTGCAAGCGCTAAAACATCTTTCTATAGGTTAAGCAAGAATAGACCTTACAATTAAGTGATTTAATGATGTAATGATCTTTTTTTAGGAAGCTTTAAAACTTTGATCAGATCCCAGGAAATATAACTGTTAGGTTTTAATTAACACTTGTGTTTAGTACGTAAGTGTATAAGATACACTTAAGTATACAACTGCATTTTTGCTTTTGCGTGCAAGTGTGCTCTATCGTAGACCACATCGCTGCTTGATATAAGACAGGATGGTGGGCAAACGCTTGTTCAATGCGATTAAAAAAAGCATAGAGTACCTAGATTGTAAAATGTAAATTATCTGTGTGAAATCTTCATCGGTATCTTACAATTGCTCCGCAAACAATCAAGAAATTTTGCCGTGTGGACAGTAGGATGCATAAAGTTCACTGTGAGTCCCAGAGACAAATAACAAGGAGAGCTATTAAAATGTATTGACAGTGGCGTGTACTGGCTTTTACGAAAAGGTAGACAGAAATTCCCAAGGATTGACACCTATTTATAGGTAACTTATCTTTACGAAACATAGGTACCTACTTATCTACTGACCCACAAAACACAGGACCTTCGTCAGCCTTTGTCGTGCGTATAACAAAAATGGATCTAGCAATAACTCTATTATTAGGTCGGGTAACTAAAATACTAAGGTAGGCAGAGTCGTTTGGCCTATATGGTGTGCACGCCACTGTGTATTGAATACCTAGGTACCTGTCAATAGTAACTGTGTGTTAGACTAATATTGTGTATGATTTGTATTTAGTACCTAACTAATATAGTCATTTCTTCTATGACATGACTTTTTATTAAATAGGTAGGTAGCTACGACACAAGTTAGATGACTCCATGTTTTGTTTATTTCATTACATGTTTGTTTATACTTAAGTATCCAGATTAGCTAGATAACTGCCCTAAACAAAACTTAAGAAATATGTTGATGTTGGGACACCCGCCTTCGTTTCAGTAGACCCATCGGTATTCTGGAACTCTTCTCAAGTAACTTTTATCGCGTTCTAAGCGTGTCGGTGTAAAAGAGATCACATATGTTTTGAGTGATATTTGAGAACCTACTTACTGATACATTTTTAACCCTACTTTTCCACAGGACAAACATTCACAGTACAACACCTTTGACATGGGTCTAGTGATCTTGGGACCAAGTCTGGTACACTTTCGTAGTTGCATCGCTCAGGCATCGTAGATAGAGGTGTTTTACTACGGACGAGAAATTAAAGTAACGAAATCAGCAATGCCAGAGTGTAGCACACTTGGCCCCTCGGTCATTTGTTCCTGAAATATGGTATTATAATCAGCGTAGAATATGTCTTAACAATTTGTACTGTGAATATTCAGCCGATGGAAACGTAGGGTCAGGCAGGCAGGGGTAGGGTCGGGTACAGGTTTTTTCCAGAGATAAATCTGAATACTTATCCAGTAGGTAATCTCAGAACAACTAGACTCGCAATACTAAACTGACGTTTAGAATAAAACGTGCAGGAGTGAAAGAGCAAGAGATGTTCATCATCTGTTACTTACGGCGTAGCTGGGTATTGTATGTGCTTCTGGATCCAAATGTCATTTTGGTACCTAGTAAAAGAAAAGTCATACATCCAACTTCCATACATATTGCCTAGAAAGAGAAAGACGAGAAACGTGGTACGCGGCTATTTTCTTTCTATTTTCGGCAAATTTCTTTGACGTTTTTCTGACAGATTTTCGGGCGGAGAGCTGTCATTATACTGTCATACTTTCCAAACAAAGTTTGACAGGAATCCATTGAAGCAATGTTCAGAAATATGATTTATATCCATCTACCTATCTCACTTCAGGTAGTTCGGGCATGGAACTGATTCTATTCCCAAAAAACGAGATAGATGTCGAATCAGAAATAGACTTGAATAATTTTACACCTATCGGCCTTGAACACGAAGCCACATTCGTAAAGAGTAGAAATTCAACAAAGATTCTCCTTCGGGCAGGATACAGATATACCAAAAACAAAACAAGTAAAAATGTAACTTACTGGTACTGCACATCGAGGGAATGTAAAGGCATGCTGGCTTTGGATCATTCCCTATCTATGATAAAGAGTGAAAAGCCACATACTTGCACTCCGAATCTGATTGCCGAGAAAGTGGAGAAGCTTATGGACCATTGGAAGAAGTTGGTCAGAGAAAGTCCGTTGTCTTTAGACGTGTTCTGTAAAGAAATGATGACTGCTTTGACCGAAGAAGAATTGAAGTACGTGCCGAAAATACACGCGCTGAAACAACAGCTCAGACGAGCTAGAACGAAGGTTGAAATACATCATAGTAGTCAAGATAGTGCGCAAAGCTGATAAATATTAAATTATAGCAAAGTTCAATAATTGTTGGTATTAGTACAGAAACTGAAATTTATTTATTCATATTTTATATTCAACAAACTTAAATGCCTTTACATAAAATCATTTGGCTAATAGGATTGTAGTTGTGCGTGCAACGAGTAAAAAAGGTTTGACAGTCGTGTGTCAGTCAGTCAGTTTCCTCGTCAATCAATTGCGCACAGAAAGATATTTTGCTTTGCTTGCTTGTGAATTGCGAATGACAAAAATAATTTATTTCCATTTTGTAATTTCTTGTTATTGAATATGTTTTGTTAGCAATTAAAAATATAATATGAATGTGCACTTCACAAGCAAAACTGTCCCGTTTTTTGTACGTTATTGTTACAGTGTAATTTTATGGTTATAAGAAATTTGGAGGCAAATTGGTGTTTGTTGTGATTGCGTTTCAAGGCACTCTTGCAGATATCTTACAATTTTACGCAAATGATTTACATCGGCCGTTTAATTTCACATTATATTGTAATGACTATGTATAAGCTGTGTTGCAGAGAAATAGTTTATAATAATGGGTGAAAATAGCATCTCATAGGTAATACCTAACTGCAAAAGAAAGGAGATAATGTCATCAAAATTCAACATTTCTTTTAAGCATTTTTATATGGGGTAGGTAAGTATATTATAAAGTTGAAGAACACATTCAGAGAGTCAAACTGACTTAGTTGTAGCTGCAGGCATATCAAGTAAAGAAATTAAAATGTTGTTTCCACTAAAATTGTTGTTTTATTTCTATTCAAGGTGGGTAAAGAATCTGCTTAGCTTCAATGACAGCTTCATCCTACCTGACTGTCCTTGTGGTATGGTAGATTTTAGTTTTATTATTTTAGTAGTATAGTAACTAGTATAAAGATATGTGTTGTTATTAACAAAATTGTACTAAATAAACAATTTATCTTCTGCAGGTAAACAACAGTGGGTGTGCATTTATTTCAGCAGTGTTTCTGATGATAAGTACCAATGCCATGTCTGTCAAGATATCATTGACGCAGATGATGGTGACAACTGTCAACTAAACCACATGGTCGACAACCATAAGGAGATCTACGACTTGCACAAGGAATCTGCCACAGATAATGCCGGCTTTCACATAGAGTTTCTGCAAGTGAATGAAAAGGATGGGGATAATGAGATAATACTGAGTGTGATGGATCACAGCGACTATACAAAATCTCAGGACAAAACTTCTGAGAACTTACAGTATGTTATCTCGGAGGACCCTAAAAAGAGAAGTACGAGTAAAAGTAATGGTAAGTGGACAGTTGAGATATACTTATTGAATTAGACTTGTTAAACAGTACATATTGCTAGTAAATGTTAATACATCAATGGTCCCAATTAAAAATGTTGATAGTGCAATTTTTGGAATATGTACTTATCTACAGCTTTAGATTGGCGATATTAAGGTCTATAATATCCAAAACTAGCTTCTATCTTCTCTCCTGAACATGTTCTGTTTTGTAGATCTGACTTTCTTAATAGGGACCACCAACATGTATGTAGACAAGGGCTGCCTCATTTTTATCAATACTCGAAAGAGCTTGTTTTGTAATAACTAGAGGACTTCTAAAAAAACATTTTCATCAAAGTCAGTACTATGAGTGCGTTTATAAATAGGTAACCGGCACAGAGAATCTGAAATCACATACATTTCATAGTGAAAAAAAATAAATAAAAAATAATACACTTCACGCCTTTAATCTCAAAGAGGGGTAGGCAGAGGCACTTGTTAAAGCAAATACCCACGGTTCACCAAGCGTATTTAACCCAACGTGATAGGGGGTGGGCCCATCGCCGTTATAGGGTTCACACACCTTGTGGTGTGCGGGCTTCATCCCGATGTTGTCCTTCACCGTACAAGCGTTGTGTTGCGTACATAGGCTCTGAAAAAGAGTCCCATTGGTACATGTCCAGTAGCCGGACTCGAACCCGAGACCTCCCAGTTACAAAGGTCAAGGATCCAACCAACTGGACCACAGACGCTCTTGGACCACAGACGCTCTACTTTACCACTTACATTTGTGTAAGCCCAATGTTTCAGAATATGTGCATTAGTTTCTGTTGCCTAGAGTTACCATGGTACTAGGCCTATGTAATTTTCTAAAAAACTTGGGAGGATTTACAATGTATCATGTTCCCATGAGAAATTTTGGATAAAATATCCATTCAATAAATATCTCTACATTTTATTCAGATGTATAAGATGGATTATTCTTCAGTTTAATTGAAATCCGTGTAGTGGTACTTGTATGAAAAACTAACAAATATCCAGTTATAGAAATTAGAAACATCCAAATAACTGCCAAAGTCTTTTGTATAGGACCAGTGACTTTGAACTCTTATCTGTCCATAGCATAAATCTAAATCTACCCTTCTATATAGATTGTACATGATAATGCCAGTCCATTTAATAGCTATACATGCTAAGGCTCAAGTTGTAATATCAAGTATTTGATATATATATAGTTCCACTCTAGACCAGCCCGTTTACTCACCCTTCCCAATGTTGGCCACCAAAAAGGTGGTAGTTTAGATTAAACATACTAAACATGTTTACAGAGAATCGCAGAAGAAGTTGGGTATGGAAATACTTTGATAAGCTCAGCAGCACAATATTCAAGTGCAATATTTGCAATGTGGTGCTATCAATCAAAGGTTGCAATACAAATAACATGAACCGTCATGTCAAGAGTAAACATCCAGCTCTATACAACACTGAGATGACCAACGCCCTGAAGAAGAAGGAAACCTCGGACCAGGTCACCGATGTCGGATGTGAGGTGGAGATATCAAATTCGGGCAAATTGGACGATTTGGTTGCAAAAACTACTAAGACCACTATTAGTGAGTATTATATTTTGTTTAGACTGTCTTTTGCTGTTTAATCACTAAAATATTTTTAACCCCTAAGAGCCCCAGGTATGTGAATGAATGAATGAATGAATATACTCTTTGTTGCACACTGTACATTACTACTACTGTACTATGACTAAAGAACTCAAAATTCACCTATTGGGACCAGTGGCATATCGTTGTTTTCGTGATCAGAGGGCACTATTATTTACTACCTTGTCACAGTAACATTATATTCATCCATTCCTACTTAATTGAAATGTATGTAGGCTTTAGTTACTATTTTGTACATTGCAGAGTCAGTCCCTATAATATTGACATTGAATGACAGCCAAGTAGAAGACAGTTACAATTACTATATCGATAAGTTCAATCCCCCCTACATGGTCATTATATAATTATATAGAATCTGTAGTAGATATATCGAAGCATTTCGTAAACACACCTAAGATTTGAGACTACTAAAGCCATCTGTTGGCCAGTAGCATTACTAAAAAAATGTGTTTTTTTTTTATTCTTTTGCGTGAACTGCTAGCGCCATCTATGGATGGATAGTAGTAATAGTGTTACGAATGTTTGAAACAAACTATAACTTTTCTTTATGGCCTGTTTGTAAATTGACTGGTATAGGGCATATTCTGTCTCTAAGAAGGATTGGATCTCTAATCGGAAGGTTATGAGTTCGAGACCTGCTGTACTATGCGTGTACTAATGGGCTCTTGCAGAATCTATGTATACCAAGGTGTATGTACATTATAACAACGATCACCTTTCACTTTGGGTTAAATACCCCGTTTTGGGATCAAAAGGTGTTAAGTGTATTTTTTACAAATATACATGTCACGACACTGGCAAATCTCTTTCGCCTCTTCCACGTCCATACGTCTCATGATACATGCTCGCCTATTTCGGATACTACGCCGACCTCCTTGAGGAAATCACGAATCTGATTAAGGAATGTAATTTTCATTTTTGTCCACATTAACTCCAGCGCCACGCCGCTCTACCCGCAACACGAGTTGGGTGTGGAACCACTTCACAGCTCTGTCGAAGACGCACGCGCAGTGCAAGATCTGCAGCCGCAGCATCAACCACGGCGGCAACGCTACGGGTAACATGAACCGGCATTTGCGCAAGTTGCACGCCTCCGCTTACATTAACGTCATGCTGGAGAACAATGCTAAGGGCGACGGTAAGGATCTCTTGGTTAATACTTGTCTCATTTTCTTACCACTATAAACAAACGTTTGTTGCGTGATGTTTCCTTGGGGAAGCTTCGAGCTGTGCCGTATGTTACCCACGGTTTGTCCAGTTACCGTGGTAAATTCGGGATAAATATAGGCCGAATATATGTGCGTGAAAGGTGTAACTGCAGAGATGACGAATGATAGAGACGAATGACGAAAAGAAACGTGTTGCGCCGACCCCACCTAGTGTGGGATAAGGGCAGGAAAATGATGAATGATGATATAGCCCATGTGTGAGGATATAAAAACAGGTACCGACAAACAGAAATCACTTACATTCACTATGGGGAATTTTGAGAACTGTCATACTTTTCAAACAAAGTTTGACAGTAATGACAGTTCTCCGCCCGAAAATTTAACAGAAAAACGTCAAAGAAAATTCCCCATTATATGCCAGTGCAGGTCGGTATCAGCAAGTATTAGCCTGCACTCGCCCATAGACAATGTACATGATTTCGGTTTCTCGGCACCGGTAAGCTATTTCTTTATAAACGCACCCTAAGTGAATAGAGTGGAATTCTAACAGGGAAAGAATTGTCAGTAGTTTTTGAGTTTGTTCGTAAAACATGCAATCATTAATAGTTGCAAATCTTAATGAATAATAGTGCTTTAAGGTAAAAACGACTTGCCTGTTCATTAATGTGAATAAGCTCTGCCTACCCCTCTTTGGGATTAAAGGCGTGAAGTGTATTTATTTTTTAATTTTTTAATGTGAATAAGGCAATAGCGATGTGTCAGAATAGACCTATTCTTTTGGGAGATAGGTGTGAAGATATGCATTCAGTCTCTACCTATGGTCTAATGTCGCTTGTAGTTGTTCGCGTGTTGAAACCGGTTGCAAAATATACCTTATTTAGTGGTTCCTAAGACTCGAAAGTTTCCAGATTGGCAACGTAGTTACAAGTTGATCTAACACCGAACAAGCTTTGTTTAAGACGTATCTTACATTCTGATCTGAGATGTAATCAGTAGAGCTGTCTTTCCTTTCTGGATTGTCGTAGGAGATCTGAAAATTTAGATTTATTCAGGCTAGTAGCTAGCAACTTGTAACTAAGGCCTATATTGTTATTTTAAATTCCTTATTATGATAAATGTCAGTGGCGTGCACACCATATAGGCAAAAAGACACTGCCTACCTTAGTATTTTGGCTACCCGACCTAATAACAGAGTTATTGCTAGATATTTTTTTGTTGTACTCACGTTATAGGCTGACGAAGGGCCTGTGTTTTGTGGGTGAGTAGATAGGCAAGGTACCTACACACATCAAAAGTGTCTAGGGATCAAGTACATTTTAGAATATAGCAATCGAGAATATATTTTACAAAAACTGAATTCATTCATAATTTATTCAAAATGTGGTGATATGTCATTGATACAGGCATGGGGAATTAGGTCGGAGACGAATCCAGAAGATTAGATTTTATTTAAATAAATTATATTTTTTTAGAGCTAATTTGTTCTTGATCCCTTAGACACTTTTGATGTGTGTATATTTCGTAAAGACAAGTTACCTACACATAGGTGTCAATCCTCGGGGATTACTGCCTACCCGGTCGTAAAAGCCAGTGCACGCCACTACTAAATGTGGATTAAGGTTACTTGTGATCCTAAAGTTCAGTCCACCCCCTTTTGGAGATCACAGACGTTACTGTATGTGTGTGTGCTTTACATTTAAAATACTTTTCTTTTGTTAATTTCCAGTTGCCTGGATATGGAAGCTGTTCTCGACCGATGACGATTTCTTCTACACTTGCAAAATGTGTGGCTTCAAATGCATGAGGTTCGAAAACCACAAGAAGAGTATTGACGTCATATACGAGCATCTTGTGTCTACACACGAGGTGTACTCGGGAGACCAGATCGTCACCGCGCGGGAGATGGACGAGTGTACAGTCGCTGTTGACATTCTGAAGGATACGGAGGAAATATAATACCCGTCGTTTTTTGATGACTTCTTGAAGGATACAATGGACATATAGAAACGCCCGTTTCTTGTTGACTTCTTGAAGGATACAGAGGAAATATTCCCCTCGTTTCTTGATGGCTTCATGAGTGATACAGAGGAAATATAGTACACCTCGTTTCTTGAACTCTTGAAGGATACAATGGACATATAGAAATGCCTGTTTCTTGTTGACTTCTTGAAGGATACAGAGGAAATATAATACGCCTCGTTTCTTGAACAGATACCCCTCGTTTCTCGTATACTTAATGAAGAACGCGGATGAAATACTGGATGATTTGGAAATATCTTTTAAAGCCTAATTCTACTGTTTATGTAGACCATACTGACTCCAATTTCAGAAGATGTCAAATGTACTGATACAAAAAAAAAACGATATCTACATACAAAAGCACCATCATTTGATTGTTTTAGCATGGGAAGGTCGAATTTCATTGATGTTTCGGTACATTGATGGTTGTAGAAATGCAATTAGTAGCGTCTACGGAAACAGAAGACTAGGCTTAAAAGATAATTTCCAAATCATCCGGTATAATACCTCTTGTTTCTTGACGATTTCTCGTCGGATACAGAGGGCAATACATCTCGTTTCTTCTTGCAATTCTTGAAGGAAATTCCATCATGCTTTGCAAATGTTTGCGTGGCCTTCGGGATAAGCGTATCTGTTGTTCCCTTTTGAAAAGCTCTATCGAAGAAATTTGTCTTAGTAGTAGTGATGTTAGTTTTTGTTCTGTGTTAAAATAAGGTAAATCTTTATTTTGTACATACAAATACCCATTTAAAAATAATATTTTTATACAGTAAGTACGTACGTATATTTAGCAAAATAAAAGTAAAGTACATTTTAATTTCACGCGACAATATAAACCCAATCTTCTTTGATGGAACTATTGACACTTTTGTCCCACTGGTTCCTTCCAATATTTCTAAAGAACCATTGAGACTTTTAGATGTCCTTTCGTCCTTTTAACTCTTTTATAGCGTGAGTTTTCTAGTTATAGAAGTTGATTTAAAAATAATGGTATTGTCATTATGTGGTTTTGTATTGTAAATTAATTAATTTTAGATTAGATGTAACGGAAGGGTTAAAGGGATACATCGATATCTCAGTAGTTCCTGTAAATGTTAAGTACGAAAACGAAACAAAATAGTCTCAATAGTTCTTATGTCCCATTTGTTCTAGATTCTGTTTCCCAGATTTTCTAGAGAAAGAAAGGGACGAACTAATGTTATAGAATAACATACTTTTGATTTGAAGGTGTGAATACTTTTAAATTTTTCAAACTGTTATTGACATTTAACAGTTTTTTTGTAATCATAGTCCGGTTTTAAGTGTGCTAAGTTAACATGTCTCGTGTCACGTGTATTTAGTTTTTAATTTGTAAAGTTATGTGTCTAGTTTATACTATGTATAGAGATAATACTGCTGGTAATGTTAATTATACTACGCGATGTAGCAACTAAATGTTCTGTTATAGTCGTCTTTTTATTCGACGGAGTAATTTACTCTTCAGTTCCCATTCGCTCAATTTTGTACTCTGCTGCTGTCAAGTTTGAGTATATTTTGATCGAAATGAAGATATTTATCTGTTTGTATTCAATATTTAGTTTAATTTACATGGGAATAAAGTATCATATTGTATGCATAGGAACTGTCAAAATGGTCCTCACAACTAAAAAATAGATATGGTTTTGTTGAACAAATTTCAAGGGAAAATATTCAAGCGCGTTGCTTTGTTTCTTAGTATTTGTGTATCTGCAGAGTTGCATACTATAGGAATAACTTTAGAAACGTTTTATGTTGCTTTACAGCTTACAGTTGCGCGCTAACCGTCTTCATTAATCATATTTCAACATCTCTCTTAGGCACGACAAACGTGCTAGTTAGTGGCACGTTTTTAGCGATTCCCGCATTTATTCCGCGATTACCGAGACGTTAATTTTAACATCGTCGCTAATGAGGCATTTTCTTTTAAATTTAGTTTTCTATTTTCTCAAAAGATGTCCATACAACATCACCATCAAGCTATTTTTTTTTTACGTAGCCTGATTTGTTTCCCACTGCTGGGCAAGCTATCATTGACCAAAACTGTTGATGCTAGAAACAACTTCTATCAATATTTGTGTTGTACTGTCAATCATCTGTCATTCTGATCGACACTGTAACCAGTCTGTAATAGAGGAAAATGAATTTAAAATGCCTCATTGGACAATGATTTGTCTCTTAACAATCATACAATAACGCTCGCGTGTATCAGTACCTTTAGAATCTCATGGAGTTGGACCTTGTAATTTAAAGGTAATGTCTGATTCTATCAGAACTTGGAGTGGTTACTTCGTGAAACATTGAAAGAAGGTTACAAAATGTACCCGTTGTCAGCAATCAAAATGATACAGCGTGTAGCCATTCACTCGCCGCACAGCTGTACCCTGAAACAATGGTTTTAGAAACTTTGTTGGGAGCGTCAAAATTAACATATTTTAATAGGCGACAATTCTTTTTTAAAAGTTTTTCATTTTTATAAGGTCGGGGTCGCATCCGCAGTTCATTAAACTTCACTGCACCTACATAATAACTATTATTACTGATGAAGTGTACGTAGTAATACAAACTAATATCCTGACTCAGTATCCTAATAAAATATTTTGGAAAATTTCTTAGTTCAGGGTTTCCTGAAGGAACCTAAATAGCAAATTTGATGTGTCAAACTACTACGGTTTACGGCTATACTCGCGTCTTTGTGTCAGTGTGCGTATATATAATTAATTATATATAAATGAATTGCTGTTCGCTAGTCTCGCTAAAACTCGAGAAAGGCTTATGGGTAATTTTGGTCTTGAATTATTTGTGGATGTCCAGAGGTGTGGAAGGTAAATAAATATGAATTTTTACCATTATTTCTTCTAATACACGGATAAAAAGGCGACTTCCTATGTCAGAACAAATGTTTTCTCCGAGATAACTTTTATTTTATATATTTTGTGGTGCAGTGCTGATAATTATTGAATAATTTTACTAAACAAACAAGTCTATCGTCTAAAACATTTACTTGGAATATTTCTTAACTATAAAGTAGATATTTATTCCGTATACAATGTTACATCAAAAATGTTAACGAAATAAAAAAAAAACAATAAGTCCTCGATACCAAAGAACTTTCCCCAAAGAACCCTAAGTCAAAAACTAAATAACAATAAACTCTTCATATAAACTTACGATCAGCTGATTGCCACTTTATATGATAAATAAATATTTTACAACAACACAAACATTGCTTTCATCCCATGTTAAGTAGCTAAAGCACTTGTGTTATGGAATTCAGACAAAGAACTATATTTTTTTTCCTTTTAAATAAATACTTGTACAAATAAAACAACAACAAGTACGTAAAAGCTCATCACTTAAATGCCTGCCAGCGGGTCGAATAGAACCCTACGGATTCGAGGCAGACATGCTGACCACTACACCAACGGACCCATGAAGAAGTACATTTTCGTTTTTGTCATGGGGTTCCTTGGGCTGAGTAACTTTGCCGAGGTTCGTTTACATTTTTAATTTGACCTTGTTTATCGTTAGCTGTAGTAACTTTATTTAGCGTATCTATTTGCTTTCATGAAACTAAAAACATTTTGACTTAAGTTAGATTAACTTTTAACGAAATAGTATAATGAATATTATGCCTACGTATCAGTTATGTAAAGTTAATAATAATATTAGGTTAGAGTTTAATTAAATAACGTCTATTTCTGCACTTTATAATGTAATTAAGTCACTTTTGTTTGTGGGATGTTCGGTTTGTAATAAATCACTTGTACATTTATGTGTTTCACTTTTACTTGCAGTTTTGGCTTTATTCCGGTTATCTACCCTAGCGGGACCAACCAAAGGGTGAATATTTGGAAATCACACGTCCGGAAATCCACTCGATCTATTTTAGTATCACATATGGCAGGGTGCTAGCGCTTTTCTTTCTTACCACGCAGGGAAAGCGGTCCCTGCGTGATCAAAAGACTTGGGGATGATCGGAATAAGTCAAGACTTAGTGTTGACAAGTTATTGGTAAGTATGTTCTCAAGATGGTCTTAGCTGTCATGAGATACCAATTACATGTACCTACTGTTGGTCTATCCCGCTAGGTGGAGGATCGTCGCTGATGCTGAGAAAATACCTACCTCAAATCAGGAATACACCCCAATACACACATTCGCTTTTGAATGAGTTATTTGATAAAAAAAAACAAAAAAATGATGATGTTTTTATATGACAGATGGCGCTTACAAACCTACAAAACATTGAATTGATTAATACTTTATTATTATTTTCACAGCTAAAGACCGCACAAGTACGCATTGCTTTTATACATAGGTAACCAGCCAGAAAGAAAACAAATGTAAAGCTATAGATTTTTTTTTATTGACCGCACAATTTGTTTTTAGCTTCATCAGCGCCATCCGTGGTCTTTTATGTAATCGTTTGACATTATTTTTTGGATAGTATTTAAACGTGCATCAAAAAAGTCTAACCTAACCTAACTAAAATACTGACTTAGCGACAAAATGACTGATTTGGTCTTCTAATTGCCATTCTGATGATAACTTTGGCTTTTTAGGTGTGCAAGTTAGTAATTTTGATGTACAGTTTATTATTTTCCTTATTTTTTATCCAATTCGCCATTGAGAGTGTGATACACTGACAGGAACGGTGATGGTACTGCTCCGAGATCGAACACAACTAGGCTTGAAAGCTTAGACCAACCACAACGAGACTAGCAAGCAGTCTTTCCACTAAAACAATATCTTTCCCCCACGTCGCTTTTTCAGGATTTTCAGGTTAGGTTTTATAAATGTTTTCCTCCCCTTTTATAGTCTTTCCCCTTTTCCTTCCCCTCTTGACCCTAATTTCCCCTCAATGTGGAAAAACTGCTAGCAAGTCGCATAGCAGCTTCACGTCTCTTTCCCACCAACGTGTATAGAAAATTATGTACTTCTGGATCGAAACTGACACTTTTTCTAATTTTACAGTTTGGATGCCAAATACCGGTGGGTCTTACTATTACCACTGAAACTAACCATCAGTGGCGTGCACACCATATAGGCAAAAAGACATCGCCTACCTTAGTATTTCGGCTACCCGGCCTAATAATATAGTTACTGCTAGATCTTTTTTGTTGTACTCACGACATAGGCTGACGAAGGTCCTGTGTTTTGTGGGGTAGATATGTAGCTATATTTCGTAAAAACAAGTTACCTATACATAGGTGTCAATCCTTGGGGATTACTGCCTACCTTGTCGTAATAGCCAGTGCACGCCACTGCTAACCATTGATGGTAATACTGATACATTTCTCGCTATTACCATGGTTTAAAATATCTAAACCCGCCGTGCGCTATTTTAATTATTTTTGACACAACTAGGCGTCATATGGTTATAGTGAGACTGATTTGTAATAAAGCTGCAGTCTTAGTATTACTATTAAAATGGGTAATGGGAATAGTGACACCCACCCCAAATACCCTGCTATTCAATAAGGGACAGAAAATATTTTTTCTTACTCTTTCACTCTTGCATATCGTCCATATTGTTGTCTCGTTTTATTCTAAACGTCAGTTTTGGATTGAAAATCTAGTAGATTTTGGCCTGAGCTTGAAAGCCGCGTACCATCCTCAGTCTGTCTTCTTGATATACGCAGTAAGAGATAGAAACTTGCTGATTCACTCCTGCATGTTTTTCGTATGTGTCACGTTTTATTCTGCCGTCATACAAGGAAAAGGGATATTTCCGATCTCTTACCCTAGAGTTTTTACCCTAGGGCGAAAATTGGGAAACGTATGTCCGAGAATTTACCTTAAGCTGGGTAATTAATAGAAATCTTGATCTATACTCATTTCCCATTCACACCCCGCTAATATACAGTTACCAGTACACTTGAGAGCGAGTTCTGCAGTTTTCACCCAAGGGTGATAACTCTAGGGTAAGAGATCCGAAACGCCCAGGAAAGGGCGTAACTTATATTTATTTTCATGGGAATATATGATTTATTAGTTAGAATTAGTCTGGTGATAATGCATATATTTCCATGAGAATCAATGTAAAGTTACGCCCTTTCTTCGTATCAAGTATGAAAGTCAGTTTGGGATTGCAAGTATATTTGTGGCTGGGTTAAGCTGTCACTCCAGATTTAGCTTTTCCTGAAGATGAACAGCCTATCGCTTCTATTGGTTCACAGGTTTCTTAGTTTTGTTATTGATATGTGATTAAGTAAAAAGACATTTGTGACTAGATATATTTTTTATTTATAGAAACGTAACATCCAGACAAATACCGCAACACATAAAAGGTAATATTAAATTTTTAGGGCTGTCAAGTGGTAGGTACTACTTGCACGGCCATTACAAAAATAAATATTTCGTAAAACTTTTCGTTTCACTTACCACTACCTATTTTTTACGTTTTGTTACAAAACGCTTCAGATATTACTTTACTTAGAGATAAGACATTTTTTGCTTTTTTATTTTAGTTTTCTCGATATTTTTTTTTTTGTAGTGGCAGCGGCGCAACTATGTACCCACTTACCCACCTGACGCAACAATATTTTACACAATGTAGATCCACTTAAAACACGTAAAATAGGTACACAACCATAGCGATATAAATAGTTAGTAATGTACAAAAAAGAACCCTCATAATATTTATTGTTAACAGAAACTTCAGCTAAAACTATTAAACGTCTTATGAGACCCTGTATCCTAAAGAAGTACCTACAGTAGATGCGAGTAATGCAAATGTCTCCTTCGTACTTTTGAAATAAATGTCATATTACAACGAAGGTCACACGCTCATTCGTATCGAACACTGGAACATTTACTTTATATGCATAGTTCGTACGCAATTACATTATAACAAACAATAGACAAACCTGGGAATTTAGTGTAAAGGTGGGTACGGACTGGCATTACGCGCATTACGTGTAATGTTACATGTTACACAGCGAGCATTTCTACAGTGAGTACGTAGTGTTACGATTTTATACCAGCGCGATGCGTAACATGCTTGATGTGAATGTTGCATTACACTCTGACGTTGGCCAGTACACACTTAAAAGTGCTGATAGACGAGACGTTTTTATATTTGTATAACGCTTGAACAACGGTAAAAATATGTTCTCGATTTTTCTCTGCGATGTACCGTTCGCAAGAATGCTCAATTCTATCAACACCTTAAGATTTCGGGGCGAGTATTCTTTCATCATTTTACAGCGAGTACCGATACAGAACAACATCCTAGCAGCGCTCCAAGAAACACACTACAAGATTTTGACGAACATTATTATAACATAACGTAACATTATATTTATTTTCATGGGAATATGTGCATTATTAGTTCGCCTTAGTCTAGTAATATAATACATATTTCCATGAATGTAACGTTACGCCTGTCCGATTTACGGAAAATTTATAACGCACAGCGATTTGGTGAACCAATTGAAATGATATCTAGTAAGCGTAAATAACAGCCAATAACAGCGCGTATTTGTTTTATGTCGCTTCTTCCTTGAGGGTTTCTTAAGAACTCTCACATACATACAGAGAATGCTAGCTTTGCATATTAAATTACAACATGTAATGTTATTCGTTAACAATCATTGATACATTTGAATTTAATACAAAATAAGCTCAAGCTTACATTAATTCGCTGTAACCTGGTTAAAACTTAAATACAATGTCTGTTCATTAATATATATACAATAAAACACAGCGAGCTTTACAGGTTGCTGATTTTACAATACGTAAAAAACTGCTACTTAAAAGACAGCCAAAACAAGTAATGTAAGCTCTAAGTTCATTCAAATAAATTATTGGGAGTAAAAAGGAATTTTATGGCGTACTTATTGCTTTACAAAATATTATGTTAATAAGAAATAAGAACAGATGGAACAACAAACCACATATGGAAATTCTTTTGTGAGCATTAAGTCCCTTTATCAATTCGTTACATGAAATATTCGCTACATTATCGACAAGTAACATTAGCATAAGGACACTTTCAGAATTTGAAACATGTTCTTGTATCTTAATGCTCACAAAGGTAAAGGTAAGGTTTAAGATTATATGTTGGATCTTTCAACACGAACGAATCATAGTAATTTGTATCTACTTAGTAAGTACTTAACATTATATGTTAGTGGTTACTTATAACTAATATCGTAAACATTTTCGAAGATTTCTCTCTATAAATAAATTTGGCAACATACAATAATGTCTATTTAATACCTATTTTACTTTGGCAGGGAATAGGGACTTAGGTAGGTTCTTATTATCTAAATTACTTACTTACAAGTAACATCAATATTCATAATTTTTAAGTTAGTAAAACTTAGTAGTAACAAATTTAGGAGTAAACTTTCGTCATAAATTTTATTTATTTGAGGTATTGCCTTTTTGTACTTCTTTCAATAAATTCTTCAATAATTATATCTTATTACAAAGTTATTATAATAACTAAGCGATAATCTTGCAAAAGTTTAAAATGAACCAAAGATAAGCGTTCAGCTCACTTTCATTGCTTTCTCGACGCCTCGGTTTAAACTTTTAAAATAACGTCAGTGCGCGTTTCTTAAAAAAAAAAAATAATCTTTTACTAACAATAGCAAAATGAAAACAACCTTTTAAGTTTCAGTCCACTGACAACACATAATACCTATAGAAGTATTTAATCTTTCACTAGTAAGCCATATAGTAACTATAGCATTATTATAACAATATCCTGTAGAATAACCTTATTCACCTGTTTATAAGTTAGGAGATTTATAGACACTTTAGATAATCGTTAAATTTTTCCCCAACCTCTATACACAATAATAATAAGATACGGACAGGTTGTAAAGTGTTTAACAACTAATATGACTAACATTAATACACAGGAACCCGTCATATTTTATAATTAATAGTTTCAATACATCGACGAATTCAGTGTAAATAATACACAAAATAACACTAAATATGGCACGTAGACTCTCATAACAATCTAAATGAAAACATTAGTGAGATGTATGTAAAGGTTTACATAATTACATTACAATATACCTGATGTTAATGACAAAATCTTGGCATTTTTTTTACACAATGATAAAGCGTTTCACCACCAACCTGCCTGATGTTAAGCATCGATGTGGTCTACGATGGAGCACACTTGTTCATTAGGTACTTAATTACCCAATGCATCAAGAATTTAGTAAATATCGTATAAAAATAAACTTTTCGACGGTTTTCCATTACGCTGGCGGCTTAGGACCGCAATTGTGTTTTCCCTGTATATAGACAATGCGACCTCGATACGTGTGAAGGGCAGCCCTGCACCATGGTCCTCGGGAGCATCGCCACCTTATCTTGCCGTTGCGAGCGCATCCATTAAACCTGAACCGGTATCCACCGATGTTGATGCCCATCTTCCCCTGCTTGCTGAGGCAGTACGAAGCCACGCAGTCGAAACCAGCACCCACAATACCTACTGCAAATGAAAATACACGATGTTGGTAAAATAGCAAAGAGTTTTTGTCGACTTACTGTAAATATCTGTTTTTTTATTAATAAGTACTAATATAAGGTTAATATCCGTGTTATATGTGACAGAACCGCAATTTTTTTTTTAATAAATAAAAATATGTTTTTCTATCTTTCTTTCATTCAAAATTCTCAATGAAATTCAAAGGGATGTCAGAATGAAAACTTGTGAATTTCGTATGTAAGTATTGTATATTGAAACAAATGTTCTAATATTAAAGACTGACCTAACCGTTCTTTTTATTTCAGTGTACTACGGGAAGTCGATGCGGGGTAACACGGTGGTATTCTTCGAAGGTCACAAATTCATTAAACACGAGGAGTACAAGCGATGCACTAGATGGACATGCAGCAAGAAGATCCAGGTCGGCTGCAAGGCCAGCGTCACGACCTGCGGCCACGCCATCGTCAGGGTATCCACCAATCACAACCACGATATGGACATTAAGGAGCTCTCAACCACGGGATGGAGGTTTGCTAAGTTAGAAGATGAAAATAATTAGCGATATTTCAAATTTCTTGTTCTCAAGGTTTTGCCTCTTTTGAAGCAGATTATGATTTATTAAGTGATTCGGAAATACCCTTTGAAATCGAAGTCTGTACTGTTTTTGTATAAGCTATTGAGTCCATGGCAGCAGGTGTCAATTAACGGGAACGAAAAAAATAATTATATCAGATGATTGTAGTTATTATGCGGCTTCAAAAAATGGAGTCTTTCTTAATTCGACCGTATAATGCTTTTTTATGTTTGTTCTCGGATAACTCCGTCTTTCATGAACCGATTTTTATAATTTTTTTTGTTGGAAAAAAGATATTTCCAAGGTGGTCCCATGATAATGAAATCAGGGTTTGATGGCAAACCCGATAAATCAATCAAAAAAAAAATTATGGGCGGGCGGTTAGGCTAGTACTGATTGGAGTCGTTTTTTTTTCTCCTTAATATTATTATATTACGATTTTTTATTCGGCTTAAAAAGGTATTGTCTAATCACTTACGGCCGTGTTCATAAACAGTTAAAACAATGACTAACTAGTTGGAGAATATCATCTAGTGTGCTACACTCTGACATCGTAGCGGTAAACGATGTCCATCGCTGTTTTACTACGGACGACAGTGAAATAAAAGTAACGAAACCAGCAATGCATCGTTTGTCACTACGGAGGCCAGAGCGATACAACTATCAGAGTCTAGCAGACTTAGGGCCCAGTTTGTTCGTATTTGGTAAACATTGGACTAGTTTACGAGACCTTGACTAGCAGTGAACTATCGTTGTTCTAACTTTATGAATACCACGGTCAGTATATACATTTTAATTATCTTATAAGTTGACTAAGTAATTAATATACCAACAAAAACACAATACACAAAAATCTAGTATTTTATAAGATTTTGAAAAATAGTGCCTTCAAGTGCCTTAAAATGTTAAAAAAAGATTATTAAGTATATTTCGAATTGTTCATATTTTTACATTGTTTACTAATACATAATGTATATTTTTAGGTAATACAATTTTACATAGTTTAAATAGTTTGTACTGCATGTGTCTTCACATAAACCTTAATACAATTTAGATTTACATAATATCATGAAAACAAAGTGCTTTAATCTGCCTTATAATGTTTCATATAATAAAACAATTAAGCATATTCCATCGATCATTATTTACAATGTTTACGTTGATATGTAGGTATACCTATTTGCAGGTAAGTTATATAATTTTACATGGTGTAAATAGTACTAAGTATAACGTACTTTGACATAAAAAAAACTATTAACACAATTTTGTTAAGTGCTATACTGCTTGTAAAAGGACCCCGAGCAAAATGTTGTTCATTTCCCTGCATTGTCGCCCTAGTAAAAGTTGTTCATATTGACGAGCCCAACAACGTTTCTAAGACCATTGCTCGGTGTCCTTTTACACGCAGTATACAGAATAGGGCCTGCAACAGGGGCAACAATTAAGAGACTGTGATGATATGGGCTGATGATGATGATGTTGTTATCATGATGTTAACTATACGTTAACCAGTATCTAATTGCAAATAAAGCGATTTTATAAGTCTACAAAAAAAATTCACCTGTGAACTGAAATTTTGAGGATAAATTTTGATTGGGGAAACGTTAAGTATCATTCATAATTGTTTGCTCTGAAAATCGACGTGCGTAAGCGAAATGTGACGTTATTGCTCTGTGAAAAATAATGCCTAAATATAATGATAAAAACTATTACTGGTATGCTGCTATTGCGGCAAATAATGTAAATACATTTAAATGAATGTACCATCATGAAAGGAAATACCGAAACGGTTTCTTCCTTTTACTAGCTTATGAAAAATGAAATATTATCAATCTTCAGTTAAATATTTCACACAGCAAGGGACGTTCCTTTCTTTTCAAAACTCTCTTCACTGATATTATTTAGTTGACATCAAGATGACATCCCAATGTTAGACTGATTATGGGTATTCACTGGAGACTCAAATTTATTTCGAATCAACGTACAGACCGATTAATAAGAGCTGGCATCTTAACATCTTTACACGATGCGTTTGTCAATAAGAGAGTGGCGTGACGTATCACTTTTACAAATACAGAGTGCTTGTTTTCATATTCCGATGTCGGCAAGGTGGCAAACAAGGCATGTTCATAAAGCTTTTATTTTTGGGACACGCATAAAAATACATGCTGTATTAGTCAAATTGAATTAGTGTGAGTTCTGTGAACTGGAAGAGCTGGCACCTCATATTATTACCTGATCTGTACTTTGAATTACCCTTATCACACCAGTCCCCTTAGCAAAGCGCTCCAAGAAAGAAATGACGGCTAATTCCGAATATCCACCCTAGAAAATCCCCTCTGGCCACGTATTTCTATATATTATTCTCCTCTGTAACCGAATAGTCCGATTAGTTAATCGAACCACCCGGAAAAAAAGTTCATGTAGTCCGATCAGTAGGACAGAGGCAGTCGGACTACGTGGCCAGAGGGAGAAAATCCACCCCAGGGTGGATAGTGGAAAAAAACGCGTCCAAAAATCCACGTCATCATAAAAACTAAATTTGGGTGGATAATTGAACGCGTGTTTTCCGAATATCTACCCTGGGGTAGATTTTCTAGGATAATCGGAATGAGCTGAACTGACAAGACATACCGGGCACTGCGATTGGTTGAAACAAGCTAAATGGCACGATGTGTGACATAGCTGCCAATCACAGTGTGTATTTGTTCTATGTATAGGCTAGGGCTAGCTTAAAGGAGTCGAAATAATCTACACAATATATACACACATCAAAAGTGTCTAGGGATCAAGAACATTTTTAGGTCTAAAAAAAATCTAATTTATTTAAATCAAATCTAATCTTCTGGATTGGTCTCCTACCTAATTCCCCATGCCTGTAGACTTATCACCACATTTTGAATAAATTATGAATGAGTTCAGTTTTTGTAAAATATATTCTTGATTACAATCTTCTAAAATGTACTTGACTTTGATGTGTGTATGTAGAAAAATAATTTGCTCGTGTTACAGGTCCTATGTACATTTGTGGAAATACAATAAGTATAAAAATGTTAGAAACCTGTGGGTATTTCGCATATATTCAACGATGCCATGTTATTTCCAACTATTAAAAAGGAAACGATTCTTTGGTGTTGAAGGTATGCGGAATACTAAAGAAAACTAATTAATGTAAAAATATAATTTTAATTTCCTTATTCACTTGGATTTTTATTTACTTAATATCCTTTTTGAATAACGTAGGGAATACTGAACTGGGTAGGTATTGTGCTGTCACCGACTAGCTCTTAGCTTTTCAACCCCTATCACTGCAGAGTGTAAAACAAAGTTGCTTCCTTCTGTTTGTCCCTATGTAGGTATGCGTATATCTTTAAAAGTACGCAACGGATTTTAATGCGGTTTCATTTAATACATGGAGTGATTCGAGAGAAAGGCTTATATTTATACCGGCTTCACACGAGTTACCAGTATTTCTCTACTGCATGCATGTCTTAGGTATACGTATAAATATTCCTCATGAAACACAAAAAACCGCATGAAAATCCATTGTATAGTTTTAAAGATCTAAGCAAACATAGAAATTGACAGCGGGAATCTACTCTTTGTTTTATACTGTGTATTGATTGATAAATGTCGAGAAAAACTTAGTACCTATCAGAATTGCACTCGAACGAAGTCGGGGCGTGCCGCCAGTTCTAAATAAAATAAAAGTATAGCTATTTCAATCCTTCGCTGCACCTTTGCACCACGGCGACAATGCAAGTTATTGATGGGTCGATTGAAACCGATGACAGCAGACTTTTTTTGAATACCATCAAGACGGCACACGTACGAATCTCAGTGGTGTAAAGAAAAACGAGTAAGTGTCTACTAAGGGACTCCCTCCACATCCAATGTCACACGAACTTACCCTTAGACTAAATATTTAGCATTTAGAAGCTCGTATGCATCCGCCATCGCCGACCGGCGAAAACGACAACCTCACTCTCATCCATCAAACCATTGACAGGTTTGACGTCTGAAGTGTCTTTCTTTTGGCAAACGACAGATTTGAATCACCGATTCTCTCTGCCAAACGTTCTGTTTTACAGAACGATAAAATGTAAAAGTGCAACGTTACAAGCCCCTCTATCGAAGCCCTCCAAGAAAGAAATAATCTAAATATATAAAAGGAAAAGCTGACTGACTGACTGACATATCAACGCACAGCCCAAACGGCAAAACTTAGGCTCTTGAAATTTGGAACGGACATAGCTTAGGTACCGTAGGGGTGCACTAAGAAAGGAATTCCAGAATTTCCCACGGGAACGGGAATTAACAGGAAAATACTTAAGTATGAAAAATCTAAACCGCTCAAGTTAGACGCTTGAAATTTGGGATGCAGTGACTACCAAAGTACGCGAATGAAATCGGGGCGTCCACTAGTAAGATATATACAAGGTGGCGCAAAAGTAATGACCCGATGTTTTTTGGCTATAATTTTTTTTATTGATAAAAGAACTTCGGTTCTTCTTGTGGATTATATTTATTTGGTCCATTAAATTTTTTATCATCAAGTCGAGAAAATGATATCGTGTAAATGGCCGCCTCCACAGTTGATTACCATACGGGCCCGTTTTATCGCATTTTCCATCACTTTTGCCAGAACTGCCGGCGATAGGTTCTCGCATTCGTGGCGGATATTCTCTTTAAGAGCTTTAAGAGTCTGCGGCTTGTTGACATAAA
>SJJU01001228.1:0-50629 GCA_012932125.1 Conopomorpha cramerella | reverse complement strand
GCGGCCATTTACACGATATCATTTTCTCGATTTGATGATAAAAAATTTAAAGGACCAAATAAATATAATCCACAAGAAGAACCGAAGTTTTTTTATCAATAAAAAAAATTATAGCCAAAAAACATCGGGTCATTACTTTTGCGCCACCTGTTATCACGTTGCATTTCGCTGAAACAAGCGAAATAGCACAGGATACCTACAGCCAATCATAGCGCGTCAAAATTAGTTAACTACACAACAATAAATGCTGCATTTTGCATCAGGATGTAGCTTTGATGCGCATTTAGTGTTCATTTTATGTGTATTAGTAATTTAATTAGGTAAGATTTTCTTTGATATGTGATTAAATACTATTCCTTATTTTATGTCCGCGCCCCAGTTGTTCACTCACTTCAGATAAACTTATAAAATCCGTTATTCGTCATACTAACGCATTTTTAAGCGAAGCAGCAGCTGGATGTACCTGAGGCTTTATTGACGCATAATGGCATGCCGTGACTTTTTGTCCCTCTCCAACGCTGGGGTCTCATAAGAGGGGGGAGAGAGAGAGAGAAAGAGAGAGTAGATATGTGGAATGATGACGGACTAGTGTTGGGTGTTGGTTGGTTGGTGTAGTGGTCAGCATGTCTGCCTCTGTTCCGTAAGGTCGTGTGTTCGATTCCCACCGCTGTTGTATGTGTGTAGGTGTTTTATTTATCTAAATATGTATTTAAAAAAAAAAAAGGAAGTAAATTTCGTTGTCTGAGTTTCATAGCACAAATGCTTTAGCCACTTAACGTGGAATGAAGGCAATGTTTGTGTTGTTGATCATGTTGAGGGTGAGGGGTTTTTGTTCTTTTCACATGATAAGTGTAAATGAAATAAAACATTATACCTACTTTTACATCTCATATATTCTTTTCTCTACAACAATTTTACAATAATTATAGACAAATACAGGTTTCATAAAGACTGATTTAAAATTCGGACTACAATACCGAACAATCTAAATGTATTTTTAACATTTGACAACTATATTGCTAGTAACTAACGACTTTTTTCATCGCTTTAAGACAATTGATTGTCAATATTTATTTAAAACATGTTTTGGGTATGTTTTATATTGCAATTTTTGCACTTTGCAGTTAATTTCCCGTGAATGACACAGGATCAATTGATTATTATCCATGGTATTCATAAAGTTAGAACACCGCTAGTGCACTGTTAGTTAAGGTCTCAAAAGCTGGTCAAATGTACGCTAAATACGGAGGAACTGGTCTAAGTTGATATACACACATCAAAAGTGTCAAAAATGATCATGAACATTTTTAGCTCTAAAAAAACTAATTTATTTATAATGACTTATCACCACATTTTGAATAAATTATGAATGAATTCAGTTTTTGTAAAATATATTCTTCATTGCAATCTTCTAAAATGTACTTGATCCCTAGACACTTTTGATGTGTGTACGTCAACTAGTTAGCCAAGGTTTTAACTTTTATGAATACAGCGATTAACATTTGTGGGGTGACCCGGCAACTGATGTTGCATTGGTATTAAGGTAACTATTACTTCGACATTTCATGTCATTTTATATTTTTACTTAAAATTAGAATATTATAATTAGATTTAAGACTTTTCATAATCTCAACTGATAGTTAGCGTAAGGTGGACATGGAAGTAGTGAAGACACGGAGGGTATAATTAAAAACTTATAAAAGATACCATTGGAAAGTCCAATGATATTTCCTTTGATATATTTTATTGCTAAAATCTATGTAAGGTTGTCCACCTACCGCAAAAGATTATTAATCTAGAACAATAAAAAATATCTATAAAATGCAATGTATTTTATACAAATAAATGCAATTAAAAATTAAAACAACACAACAACATACAAAAACATTCAATTAAGTAATAACGATATTAACACACTAAATAAAATCACAGCGAACAACTTAAGTTATGACAACGACGTTATACTTAATCACAATATAACTACGTACAAAAAAAAATCTTTCATTAAAAAATCTCATCGAAAAAGATCCACATTAGTGAAATAATCCGTACATATTCGAAATAAGTACTTAGTACATTATACTAATGATCTAGCCTCACTTGTTCGGTGTTATACAAGAGTCAATCTTTATTTTAATTTTAAACCTATTTAGAAGTGCCAAAGTAAGTTGTAACTTTGACACCACGAAATAGGCTACATTTTAAATTAACCACCGGACAAAAACTATAATAAGACTAGACCATCATAGTTTTCTCTGACAATTAATCATCATATAGCTTATGCAAAGGAAAGAGAGCTTCGAGGTTCACCTTCTGAACATTCTCTAGTATGTTAGGAATGCTTTTCTTCGACACGGAGTTTCTAAGAGCTGGTATTAGAGATTCATTAGGGTGGTTGTGCGAGTCGTTGAGCTTGACGATATGGTTGTGGTAGGTGATGGCGATGGCACGGCACTTGCTGAAGGCGCGGCAACACCGCCAGCGGATGCGGCCCTGGCGACTTGTGTAGTGCTTCATGTACCGGAAGTCGTCGATCATCAGTGCATTGCGCCCGTTGAACTGTGTGAACTTGGCCACGTGACCTGGGATAGTGGAAATGTACATTGTTAGAATTAATTCGTTACCTAAAGAGAGTTATAAAGTATGATGACTAAAAGTAACATTAAGCTGTTATCGTAATTATGAAATTCAAAGGCGATGTTATTTCAAACTCATTGTATTAATAATAACTTAAAAGTAGTATTAATTATACCAACAGCGTTAATTACAAATAATCTATGAAAAATTATACGTTTTACGCAATGTCAGAAAAAAAGTTCTCATACAGTTTAATGTAAAATTATGCAATTTATTCTAAAGTTCGATTAAAATTTGTATCGAGTAACTAAACTAAAAAAATAAGCAAGTATGTATGAAGGCCGATTTAGACAAACCCATTTTCCTGCAATAAAATTGTAACTTCACATTCCTCACGTGGTTTAAACTACGATGTCACACTATGTTACATAAACAAACATGGCGGTTAGTTAATTTCTTTACATTATTGCTCTCTAACGCACCAGAAAATGGAGGCGTCTAAGTGCCTTTATAGAGCGCTAACATTAAGCCACATCTATGTCAGGCGTGACTACGTTAGCGTCAGTATTAGCAGATGGAGAATTAGAAACTTCGTTTTTTTCAGCGTCACTAACTGGTGTATCCACCATCTGATCTAATTTTAAACTGTTTATTTCAGTTTCAATAGAATTTATAGCTCCTGGAGACGTTTCAGGATTGAGAGCAAGCTTTTCTATGTCAAGGTTTGGTTCCTCAGCGGGTGCTTTTTCGGAAGGCACTGCATTCTCTGGTTCAGTATTTACTTCTTTTTCTTTCGGTACGTTATCACAGTTAATTTGAGGTAGTTCTTTGTCCAGTGAATCCATATCAATGTCTCTAGCGTTCATTTCAAGTGGTTGTATGACAGTATTCCGTTCAGCTTCCTCGTCGTCCGAGAGTATTTCTATTGGTGCTTCATCTCTTATAACTTCAATGACGTCATCGTCAGAGTTATCGTCTTGTGGCACTCCTGAAGTCACACCGCTTATAACAAAGTTTACTTCTGTCATTGGCTGGACTGCAACAATTGTGAAAAGAACAGTTAGTTTTCGAAAACAAAACTAAAACACTTAGTATTAAAAGTCCTAGAGTGGTGTCCACGAATGGGAAAGCGCATCGTGGAGGGTAGACCGCCAACAAGATCGGTCCCACCAGTCGGATCACATTGTAGGAGGAAGTCACAAGACCTGGCTGTGGACGTCATTGTGCTGACATTATGATCATGATAGTCATAGTAGGTAGGAAGTAAAGTTTTTAATATTCTCAGTGTTTGAAAACTAGCAACTAATGTTACCAATTATTAAAAACAACATTTCTAGTTAAATATGATTTAATCTAACCATTATTTAATATTTATTCACATAGGTACATCAACAATTGATCTACTGTAGTTCGTGTCTACATAATTATTATACCTTATGTAGACAGTCATTTTACATCTGTGTATAAGTCATTAAAAAATTACATTGAATTGTACTGAATTGTATCATGTTTTATTTTGAAATTAATTGTACTGACCACAGGTCGAGTCTGAAATACTGTCTACTGGTTCTGTAAAACCTTACTAAGTCCAATTCAGCAGGTGTCGCCGCGTAGACGAAAAAGATCCATCTCTACTTTTAACTACTTTTAATTTAAAGAACAAAGAACCGAACTATACGTCCGCTACTAAGATTTTTTTAAATTCCCCACGATTTATCGGGTGTTCCATCATCAAACCCCGACTTCCTTATCATGGATAATATAGGACTTCCTAGTTTATGAGCATTTTGATGATTATTTTCTTTGTTGCACCATCTTCGAAATATCAAATTATCCGCAAAAAAGTATCATACGGTCGGAAGACGCCTTAAAAAGCACAATCAGCTGATCGATTTTGTATGTGAAGATTTTTTTCCGCCCGGGGTCTACTGACTGCTGATATCGACTCCATTTGGGGTCTATAGAAATAGTAGATTTCGACATAAGAGGGTATTTCTGACTCATGGTCTCGCAGTGTTACAATATTCTGCGCAAGTAACCGAAGCTTATACATTCTTAATTAGCCTTAAATAATTTCATATTGTTACATAGGTTATACGTTTGTGACTATTCATAATAGGTAATTGAGACTAGAGAAGATAATCTTTACATATTTTCGATTTTCGACTACACACAATAACATCGTAAACTAGCTAACTAAACTTATTAGCAATACGTATTTAGTGTAGGTAAACCTCTTACACTATGCCAATTATTGAAATATTTGTAAAACCTCATTTTTAAACAAACAGTTTTGTAAAACCTGTCCGGAAATCAGAATACATAGTAGGTATAAAATATCGCCACCGCTGTCTGTCCTCCCTATTCTTACATTTTTAAAACTACACAAATGATTTTGTTGCTGTTACCTATAGTACACACAGTGATTATTGAGTAAGGTTTATATTTATAATACATGTATATAATATCAGAGTAACATTTTTAATAATGTATAGATATAGTGGGAAAACAACGTTTGATAATTGAAATGAAATAAGTTTATTTATACAAAGCACATTACATTGAACAAAGAACAGAATTGAGGTACCGAGTCCTATCTTGTACATAAAAGGGAAGCAGGAAAAGAAACATAGGATAGGTTTAGGTAGTTTTGTGTATCTAGTGGCGCGACCTGGTACCAAAAAAGCGCAAGCGTTGTAAAAACTGGCGCCGGCACGAGATCCTGTCTGCAAGCCCCCCGGCCCCTGGGGCCCGCGGGGGACGGGTTGGTGCGCAGGCCCGGTTTTCAGTCGACCTTTGCATTGCGACAAGCGTGCGCGCCCGCGATAGTTCAGTTAGTGTCATATATTTTAGAGGACATAATATCAGTATTTTTTATTTTTTGGGCTGATGTAACAACAAGTAATTTCGTAAATAATATTGTGATGATATTGGTAAATAACCAAGTTACACACATTCTGTCAACAATAGGTGAAAGGTCAGAACACTCAGCTTTGGGCGAAGAATAATGATCCCTGAGATATATGCTCCATATATTCCCATGATAGCAGTATTTTTTACGCGACAATAGGAATTTGGCATCAATTTTATGGTATGTACGAAGGAGTAAGGAAACGAAAGAATTATAATTATACAATATGATACTAATAATAAGACATGTACAGGCTTTGTCGAAAAAACCGTTTAAAGCTGAAATCCACTGTTTCGGTAGACCTTAATGAGTCGAAGTGATGTAGATAATGCCCTACAACGAAAAAAATTCGACCTATAAGCTGATAGAGATTGAAATTGGACATCGAATTTTCTTTGCGCACGGAGTCATGGACCCTTGATGAAATAGGCTCAGTAGGGTCAGAAACAGCAGGCTTTTGCTTAAAAGGATATTTTAAGGGACTCATCCTGTACATGGAAGATTTTACTCTTACAATTGCATTTTACTAAAGTGGAGTCACATATAAGTCGCCAACTACTTCCGTACAGAGTATTATAAATAAAATAAACGTTACTTTCTGAGTAACATATACATAAGTCACGTGTTATGACGTTAAGGGATAGGCAGAGACATCTCAGCAGGGACCATACAACGCGTTTGATAATAAATCTGATTGGGATCAGACGAGTCCATTAGCCTGGTTTACACACGTACATCATTGCGGATTTACACAAGCAGTTCCATGTTCTTACTAATATTATAAATGGGAAAGTGAGTTTATTTGTTTGTTCCGCTTTCACGCCGTAACTACTGAGCTGATAGCTTTGAAAGACGTACAGAAGCAAGACGTTTTGCAGACGTATAGTTAGAAGACCGGTTTAAATAATAGGGTACTTTTTATCCCGGAATAATTGATATTCCCGAGGGAAAACAAAAATACTGAAATATAACCGAAGTCCACGCGGGCGGAAAGCTAGTAAAATATAAAAGAAGTTTTGAGTATTCCTGAAGACACTCGATGAGTTACTTTGCTTGTTTTACAGCGGTATTTCTTACTATCAGATGGACTTGTGTAAACAAGCCTTATATGTAGAACCAGTTGGGTTCACTTATATCTAAACAATCTTACTATATTCACGATAGAAGGTTAATCAAAAACTTAAAATGTAATAATACGAGAACGTGATTAAAGAGTAATGTCACATTTTTTAGTACTTATGATGCTAGCGAAATATTATCTAATAGAGACGTAGTAGCGTACTAAAGACCTTGCTACAAGATGTTGATTATCTTTAGTTCTCGTCTGAGGACTGATTGTGGTAGCATGTTCTTGCTTCTACTCTAATATACAATAAAATTGGACATGTAAACTATACATTTATATTAAAAAAACCTGACGGACATTTAATTGCTTTCAATTATTGCTCTCAAAGGTACTAGAAAAAGAGACGTATAAATGGGAATTTATCTAACACTAGTGGACGCCCCGCGATTTCATTCGCGTAGTTTCAGTATGTCATACAAACTATAACACCCTCTATAGAGCGCCACATCCCACTAGATCGGAATAAAAAGTGTTCTAAGTGCGTCTCCTCGTTCTAAGCTACCTCCCCACCAATTTTCAACCAAATCGATTCAGCCGTTCTTGAGTTATAAATAGTGTAAATAACACGACTTCCTTTTATATATATACAGTGGTATACATAAAGATAGAACAGCATTAGTGTACTGATAGGAAAGGTCACAAAAAATACGGACAAACTGATCTAAGTTGATAAACGTCAACTAGTTAATGTTTAACTTTTTATGAATACGACGGAAAGAGTATCTTTCACCAACTAATTAATTAATGACTATGACGAAGAAAGCAGGTCAGTTTAAACGAGAACTAAAGAAAACCCAAAATACTAAAAATTAATTATCGTTTTAAGTAAGGAGGGTAGCCGCATCAAAAGGGATACGACGTCGAAATCTAAACTAAATTAAAACTGTCAGGTATAGCGTTGTGCGTCGGTCCCGGATTGTAATGAAACTCCGTGGAGTTCTCCGGGATTTTAGGCCGAGGGTGGTCGTGCGGCTTGTAGGAGTATGCCCTGGAACCGATGCTGATGGCAGCAGCCCTGCAGCCCTTGAGTCTCCTGGAACAGTACCAGGTCACGCGCCCGTCAACGTTCTGCTTCTGATAGCTGTAAGTGTACCCGGAGAGGAGGAGCAATGGATGTTTACCACCTCGTTTCGTCCAGAGGAATGTGCCTGTGGAAAAACTTTTTGGTTAGTATCTGCTTGAATTGAGATATTGTACTAAGGTTACAATATAGTAAATAACTAAAAGGTACTTAAATGTCGCACAAGCGTGCTTGACGTGAAGTACCTGCTCAGTAAATACGTCTACAAAATATATTATTTATGTAAGTTTTACATTGTGTGAACAATAAAAATTAAAAAGGGTATATTTTAAATTAAGACATAAACTTTATTAAATAAAACCTTTTACAATGATTGATACGTTACGAATTTCATAAATCTCATTTATTAAAATATATTAATTTCATTAGATTAAATACATAACATTAAATCACATACAATTATATAGAGTCCATATTACACATTGTGGTGTATCTCCGAAACCTTGAGTTACTGACCATTTGAGTTTAATGACTGATTGACAAAAAACAGTTCTGAACTCTCAATATCGATAACGACTGACAAGAGAAACAGGTACTTAGTATTCTGATTTTTCATCTCATGAAGAATTTAAAAAGAAAGATGTTTCGTCATAATTAAACAGAGGCTTGTTATTGTAGGTATGCGTCTACCAAGTTTATTTCATTTAACTGAAAATTACTTTACGGCTTGTAAATGACCAACGCTTTCAAATCAACAGTTAGATCGCACATATAAGGCTCGTCTCAATATCTCTGAATCATGACATGAGAGAAAGCTCTCAAGTCATGTCTTTAACCTGCTCTGAAAGACTGCAAGTCACCGCAGACGCAAGCTGATCGCGTTGTTTTGGCCTTGGCTTATAATAGACAGGACACCAGTATTCCTTGCCTGAGATCGAGGGTGTTACCCTAAAGCCTGGTCCACGTTTATTGTCGCCACCAGACATGTTTTCGCAAGCAGGTCCAAGATCCTCACACTCACATAATCATATCCGCACATATTCACCAGAAGCCATCCTGGCGTACATGGGCTTCGCGTGGTTATGCGGTACGCTGGGGCCATCCACGATATTGCCCTCTGGTGACACGGTGATCCATGTTTTGCACGTGTTGTTGGAAGTACACCGGTAACGATGGTTCGATCGCGACTTGAACCAAACACCAAAAGTATATCCATTGAGACAGTACAAAATTTTGCCGTTCGTCAGCTTCAAGAAATAGCCATCTGTAAATGCATATGTATAAAGTTACCCAAATTGTGTACAAGTTTGTGACATACGACTTTTTATAAAAAAAATGAATTCGCTCACGAACTTACATACTTATCATGACCATAGTAATAATCGCTGAAGTTAACCTCTTGAAAGTATCTTGCAGAACCGCATAAGTTCCGCTAAAAGAGAATTTTGCAATTTTTTTGTTAGGACGGCTATCTTCTTCTGCGGGGTATTCGAAACCGCATGCGCGGGAGGAACCTAGGGTCCGGTTTTATTTATTGATTTGATTTCTGGGTCGGCCGGCAAACCCCGAACCTCGATGTCGGACCTCAGAGAAAACCGGCGACGGAGTAGCGGTCAAGCGTTCAGCATAGTTTTTGCGTATTTTGAAGTCACCCAGCGTTCCTTTTGAAACACGAAGAACTTTGAAAGTAACTTAACGAAAATGATACCCCACCAATGACTGTCTAAGTTCCGTCTGCCCATGTTGCTGAATCTAAGTTCCCGGGATATTGTGGGATAACGAACCATCTTACTAGTGGCGTGCACTGGCTTTTACGACAAGGTAGGCAGTAATCCCCAAGGATTGACACCTGTGTATAGGTAACTTTTCTTTACGAAACATCTATTATCTACTAACAACCTACTTATCTACTCACCCACAAAACACAGGACCTTTGTTAGCCTATTTCGTGAGTACAACAAAAAATATCTAGCAATAACTCTTATTATTAGGTCGGGTAGCCAAAATACTTAGGTAGGCAATGTCTTTGTGCCTATATGGTATGCACGCCACTGCATCTTACACAACAAAGACTGTTAGAGGACAAACATTTTTTGTTGCGACACGTCATGGATGTATTTATGAAACTACTAATAATATCTACTGTATATATATTTCTTTTAAGATTTACCCTACAATGCCGAAAGTAGTAACAAAAAGTTTGCTAATCAACGGATGCGGCGGTGAATTATTTATATACATTTCCATATAGATATATTCTATTTTAACAATCGTTTAAAATAATGAGGAATGTTCACGTTATGAAACTGTCATAACTCCGTTTTCATTTATATTCTCACGTACTGCCCATTTTTGAGTCTCTTAAAATTCGGCCTGGGGTGGTTGTGCTGTAGATTCGGACCTTCCACCAGGGTGTCGTCAGGTGAGACGACGATGCTGCATTTACACACGCTGCTTGAAGTGCACCGTAATCGTATGTTCGAGCGAGACCTGTGCCAAAATACGAATACGTATCCATCCAAACAGTGCATAGTTTTGCCGTGAGCCATCTGAATTTTATACAAACCTGCAAGGAAAAGATACATCAGTCTTACCAAACACTGAGAAGTGTGCTTAACCCTTAACTGCATGATTTTATTGTCTGATTATAAAAACCTATCCTTCTTAAATTAAGTGGAAAAAAAATTTAAAAACAACAAAAGTGGTCTAAAGTCAAAACTGCATTAATACGTATTTGTTGTACCTTTGACAATAATTTAGAATGAACAAACTGTAGATGGGACGGCTAGAAAAAAAAATCGAGGAAAATTATACTGATGTAGTATTACATCACTATGCAGCTAAGGGTTAAGATACAATATATAACTGTGGAAGAGGTTGGGGACGTGTGGCAGAATCGTAGCAGGTGGGAATTTATGGACTCTGTACTTCATCCGGCTTTCGCTTGGAGACTAGCACATCAATATTTCTGTCTTACGACAAGAGAGTCATGTGCACGCTCTCATCAATTTAGGTCCTATTGTGAAATCAATGATATTACTGTCTGTAATAGGATACAATCTTTGAGTAATAACAGGCGAATAAGAGATGAGTGTGCAGAAACCAGCAAAATATACTGTAGTTAAGCGATGCAGATCTGGGTCGGCTGGTCGTTAAGTAGGAAGACCATGTTATTATCAAAATAGTTTCTTAATTAAAAAAATACAATAACAATAAAGTACCAACCATTTTTATTTTACAAAAAGTAAATTCTTGGTGTGGAAAATACACCATCAGAACGTACACTAGGTACAGAGAGGTGCATATCCAGTTGGTAGACCCCTTTTTACAAAATTATTCTAATAAATCATCATCAGCCGCAAGTCCACTGTTGGACGTGGGCCGTTGAAATGCCGGAAATTCTAATAAATATGTCACTGAAATAAAAGTAAAAACTATTCTTCATAGTAAACCACACAACAAATGAGATACCCATTTGCTCTATAGAAAGAAAAGGACGGACAAAGTAATGTTGTTAATAAAATTGGTGGCATAACCAATAAAGAAGAACTGTGAGAAAACTCGATAAAAACCATGCCAATTATGAGTATACCTCTTCTCCCTAATGTTTATCCCTGTTTCGTTGGCTCGACATTTTGACTTTGAACTGGAAATAGGTCCTATCTGATTTTAAAAGTTCATGCAATTTTAAAACAAAAAAGTACTATCTGACATAATCATAGTAATCAAACTCGTGTGAAACTAACGGTTCAGATGGGATGTATTGTCAGTTCATAGATGAAGCGCCTTTACATTTTTTTTTAATCACTACGAACAAGCGTTTGACCACCATCCTGCCTGATGTTAAGCAGCGATGTGGTCTACATTCGTAAGTAAACACCACTTGACATCTTCTTGTAATTGGGCGGCGCGTGGCTGTGCTCTGCGCTGGTGCAGTCAATCACCACTCCGTCAGGCGAGATTGTGATGTTGGCCTTGCAGATGCAATGGCAGGTGCACCGGAGGCGGCGGTTCGACCGCCTGCTGTACCAAAAGCTGAACGTGTAGCCATGGTAACCGTACAAAAATTTACCGTTCGTTAGAGGCATGTAGGTTACAACTGAAAAAAGAAATTTTTAATTTTGTCAGTTCATCATCATCATTAGCCCATACTTGTCCTCTGCTAGACATAGGCATCTCCAATTGCACGCCACTGTGATCTGTTTTCGGCTTCAGTTAATAAAATATTGTATGTCAATTTTGTCAGTTAATAAAATATTTCATGATAAGTTTTTATTGATTTGTTCTGTATTATTTTTTTTTTGACATGACTACACTGTTAAGCCAGAAGTATAATAACTCTTTAATTGATTTTGATAATGGATAATTGTGGGAAAAATAATTTGTTAAAGTAGCATTAGCGGATTTGATTATTATATGTATACTGTATACGTTTTATAATAGCAGTTAGTAATTGTATTAAATTTAAATGTGCTATGTATAATTTTAAAATTATTTGTTGAAAGTCGATATTTTATTGATTATACTCAGTTTGAAGGACAAACATCGATGTTTTTATTGCATATAAAATGAGAGGTGGGTTAAGTATAGTGAATAATAGTTAATGTCCTGCTTCAGACCTTCCTTGCGGCTACGTGAAATGGTAAGGTTAACAATAGAAATATGTGCAAATCTTTCATGATGGCAGTCATTCAAATTCCATAAAGGAAGCTGTGAAATGTATATTACCAGTGGCGTGCACACCTTATAGCCAAAAAGACACTGTCTACATCATCATTTTCCTGCCCTTATCCCACACTAGGTGGGGTCGGCGCAACACGTTTCTTTTCGCCATTCATCTCTATCATTCGTCATTTCTGCAGTTACACCTTTCACGCACATATCATTTTTCACACAGTCCATCCACTGCCTACCTTAGTATTTATTTTAGTTACCCGATATAGTAATACAGTTATTGCTAGATTCTTTTTTGTTGTAGTCAAGACATAGGCTAACGAAGGCCCTGTGTTTTGTGGGTGAGCTTTTCTAGATATTTCGTAAAGACAAGTTACCTATACATGGGTGTTAATCCTTGGGGATTACTGCCTACCTTGTCATAAAGGGTGAGTCCCATTTGTTCTATAGAACAAGTTTCTCTCTCTTACTTTTCCTAGATAATGAAAATGACGAATAAAACATGTTCAAGAACACCACTGAATATTACATAGAGGTGTAATCCAAATGTGTTATAGGAGTTGTGATGCAGATTTCATTTTAATTTTATTTTTTTCTACCTGACTGATGTCAATCCTAACCTATAAAACCACAACCTGAATAAAAAATTGATTATATTATCTCTTTTTCGAAGTAACGAAACATTACATACCAATACCAACTTTATCAACTAATCTCTTAGGGTCGAATTCAGGAAATATTTCAGAAATTTCAATGTGAAACAAATGTATTTTACTTAGATCTGCATTCGGGAGAGGCCTTGTGTACTAGGCATGTAGGTCAGTCGGTGGTAGATATCTTTAGCTTAAGTACTCTACGCATTGGTCATACGGTGAAGGACAACTGATACTGAAATGAGGATGGGCTCACCCCCTGTCAACCCCTGTTGGGTTGAATACGCTTGGTGAACCGTTGGCAGCAGCTCAGCTTAGCCTTTGTCTTCACCGCTTTGGGAATAAATATTTTACAAAATAAATATTTTTACAACAACACACACATTGCCTTCATCCCATGTTAAGTAGCTAAAGAGACAACGAGATATATTTAGTTATATATTTTTTTTCTTCTTTTAAATACATACTTATATAAATAAAACACCCAGACACATCCAACAAATGCTTAAAAGCTCATAACATAAGCACCTGTCAGCGGTGGGAATCGAACCCAAGATCCTACGAAGCAGAGGCAGACATGCTGACCACTACACCAACGGGCCTAATCGGGAATAAAAGGCTTAAAGAGTATTTATTTTTGTATTTTTTATCATTAAAATATTCAATAAAGTTTCATAATACGTAAAACATTTTTTTCTTGTTTAACATTATTCTTACATTTTCTGTAATAGCCATATAATATTATCGTATTTATGATTAATGATGTAAAATACTTGAGATTCAATAAATATAAAATGCATTAATATAAAAGGCCTTCATTAACATTATTATGTTTAGCTAAATCATACAATAATATAGATTTCACTGTTTCTTTCAAGTTGATCTGTTTATATCTCAGACAAAAAAAAACAACTGGACTTGCAATCCAAAACTGACGTATACAATAAAACGAGACAACAATACAAAAACCATGCAGGAGTGAAAGAGTAAGGTACAATATTTTCTGTCTCTTACTGCGTATTATATTTAGACCCAAACTGTCACTTTTATTACCACAAGTACAACATTTTCCATTCATTATGGCGGAGTCGCAAGTCGGAGAGAGGTGCAAGTCGCGGATAAATAGTAAATAGGTACCTAATGAACAGTGGCGTGCACACCGTATAGGCAAAAATACACTGCCTACCTTAGTATATTGGTTACCCGACCTAATAACAGAGTTATTGCTAGATCCTTTTTTGTTGTACTCACGACATAGGCTGACTAAGACCCTGAGTTTTGTGTGTGAGTAGATAGGTAGGTATCTGTGTTTCGTAAAGACAAGTTAGTAAAACAAACATAGGTGTCAATCCTTGAGGATTACTACCTACCTTATCGTGAGAGCCAGTGCACGCCACTGCTAATGAACAAGTGTGCTCCATCGTAAACCACATCGTTGACATCAGGCCGGATGGTGGTCAAACGCTTGTTCAGCGTGTTTTAAAAAAAAGCGACAGATAGAAGGTACTACGATAATTGTAGCAAATGGCAAGTCTAATTGTTTTTGGTCTTACGATTATATGAACAATTTAAAAAAAGAACAGCAATGATTCTGCCCACCTTACACTGTTCTAGGTAGGTTTAGATATGAGCTTAAATTATATACAGGCTGATTCAGAAATCCCCTTTTAAGTCGAAGTCTACTATTTCTGTAGACCCAATTGAGTCCATTGAACCCTATACAAATTGATCAGATGTTTGTGCTTTTTGTATGAAGGGGTCGAATTATTTTTCGTTTCGGGACCTGTGGACACCTGCTGAAATGCAGCCAATGGGTAGGGTCAAGAGAAATATAACAAATAAGGGAATTCAAAATCACTCTGTATGTACGTCGTCGAACCTTTAGAAATTACTTTGCTCCAAATATTTATTATACTTGATCTAATATTTCCTCTCTACTCATGACAGATTATGCTAACACATGAGGTAGTTATAATTGACGCCTAATGATTTATAATACATTGATTTACGTATGTATGTTCGTTAATAAATAATAATTATTACAAAATCTTTTCTTATTAATTTTATATATCTATTAATTAAACGTACTTTACAGTGCCACAAGAATCTTTTGGTATGTGGCTATCTTAGTCTTCGGCATCCAATGTACCTTTTAGCCAATGAGAAGTTTTCTGATGGCTTCAAATATGTCAAAAGTAGTTCCAAAACATCTCACAGATGGCGCTAATCAGACATGATCTTAGGGAGAAACTCATTTTAGAATTGTCAACAAAAAGAATTAAATGACAACCCTGGGGGTGCTGGTGTTACGAGAAATCGCGTTAAACATTCAGCTCTCACACGCCAAAAGATCCCTGTCGAATCGTATATCCTAATCTAATGGGGAATCATTCATGTAATTTATTTGACAGATCATTAATATTTCTGCCAAAGTTAAACTCTCAGTCAAACACGTAAAAACTTATTAATGAAACAATTAAACTAAAAAAACAATTACTACAGACCGTTCACATTATTTTACCTTTAACAGACTTCATTATACCTATATGCCAGCCGCGGCTTTTGGTTAGAACAGCCAGAGGTAAAATAACTGCGAACCTACTAGGTATACAATCAGTGAGTGAACAATCAATAATGATCCCCTGTGAAAAAATGTGACCCTAAGGGTCGGAACCCTATAAGATGTTGATATCGAAGATATCCCATTTCCAACAAATAAAAATCAATAACGAGCTACTCTGTAAAAAGTAATGCGTGGTCACAAAAAAAATTGAGCAACTACTTTAGAACCTCCTCTGTTTTTCGTCGGTTAAAATTCTGATTTTAAAATAGAAACATGGTGGTATCTGTCAAATAAACGTCACGTTATACAATAAGAGGTTTTCTGACAGCATCATTTTGTCAAAACATCGCACGGGGTGGTCTAAACAAACGTAATCTCAATGAGAAACTCGTTTTAGAAATTGTCAACAAAAAACAAAACCATGAAATGACAACCCTGTCTAGGTAGTGCTATCTATGGACATTTCTTACAACTGCAATAAGTCAGCTGTTAGATAACCTCCCATTTCCCATTAACGTAAACTAAGTTCGTAATTAATAATCAAATAAAAAAAGCAGATTCGTATCCTTCAATGAAACAAAGACGCAAATTTTTTTGCACGCGTTGTAACAATGAAGGGAATCATCATCAGGGGTCGACAGGCGAGAGCGATAGGCTCACCACCTGTCACGTTAGTTATAATGGTGCTTTAATGATATCCACGTCTCCAAAATATACACATACATATACTTTTTGCATTTGTTACTTCCACACACTCACAGACGCAGATTTCGACCTACCTGACTGATGTCAATCCTAACCTATAAAACCACAACCAGAATAAAAAATAGATTATATTATAACTCAATATTGCTCACCGAGTATATAGGCGCGAATATAATCAAAGACAAGCTTACTTACCTCGAGATTATATTCGCGCCTATATACCCGGTGAACAATATTGAGTTAAGATCATAAACGTCAAATAGCTCTAATGAAAGTTTTAGTTGCTGAGCTCTTGAAATACATTTTTATGTAAGGATTGTTTATTCACATGTCTGTTAACTATTAATCCTCATATAAGTGCCGTCATCTTTTCTGATAAGTAATTTCGGAGGATGGTTGTGGGTCAAGTCCACGGCGGATATAATAAAGTCAGTGGTTGTCTTCACGTAGGATTTGCATTTCGAGTATGCGGTGCAATAGAACTTCTTGCTTTTGTCACTCTTGTAGTGAAGGTAGTATAAGTACTCCCCAACCTTCAAGTAGCTTTTCCCGTTATCCAGTAGTATCATTAGACCTGTAACATGAAAAATATCTTAGTGATTGCATAGGCACTACTTACTGAAGGACTTTTCCTGTTTTTTTTTCAGTTTAGAAAGGTTTTAAGTAGGAAATCTTCATGGTTTCCACGGGGCAGCCGGCGTTGTATCGATGGGGTACTGTGAGACTTTTTCTGATAAAAATCTGCATCAGAACAAAGATATGTATTTTTTAATATTCTCCTCTCATAAGAAGAGAAGAGAGAGATGATTTCTTAAAAAAGTTTAAGGGCTAAATAAAAGCTGTAAATCAAATAGGTAGTTTTTAAATGAAACGCGCGCAGACATTGTACATAATTCAATATAATTATTTTTTTATATAAAAAACATCGGCCGGGTATGAAGAATTTCTAAAAGTTGTACTTATGTTATCGCTGAATTTCCAAAAAGCCCTTAATCCTGACGGTAAAAGAAAATGATAAAACAAAACGCTTTATCTCAAAAACTGTTATATTTGTGTCCAAAATCAACAAATAGAACATGATTTCTTAAACCGAGGTTGAGGCCGAGTGAGAAGCAGTCTTTGATTGTAACTAATACAAAGGGTAGTGTAAAATTAAAACCATATGTACTAATCGTATCAGATTTTTATTAATAGACTGTAAAATTTTATAACTCCAATGTATCGATTTAAACAATAAGACTGTATTTAGAATAGGGCGGTAATTTTAACTCCATCTGAAAAGTACTCTCTGTATATGTAAGTACTAAAGAATTTACACTCGTTTTTTTTTAAATAGGTTCTTAATAAAAGAAACTCACATCCTTAAGGCTCGAAAGGGCACAGTATTCATTTAATATAATAATAATGATTATTATATTCACAACTTTCAAATACTAAAAAGCAAATGTTGCTACCTGCGGGCTGCGGTTACTTTTCAGTTAATATTACTTCTCAGACGGAGTTAAAAATTCCACTGTTTATAGGTAGGTAGGTACATTATTTTAATATTTAGTAAGGCCGCTTGGTGATATCTTGAAACATTTTAAATAAAAAAAAACCTCGGGCCCTTAAGGACATCAAACTGAAGAGAATGTAATGTAAACTAAATATTTTTCCACAAATATATATATTATTTAGTATGATGCCTAAAAATGTGATTGTCCATGCTGAAGCATGGATGTTATTCCATAGAGCAAGCCTCTTTCTACCTTCATGATCTAAAGAAGATTTTTATATACTCTACTGAAACACATCATTTCCTTTATTACCCATAATATGCCATAAATAATTCACAGAATCGGAAGAGTCAGTCCAAATTTTACAGACAGTGCGTACCAAAATATACCTCTCTATGTATACCCTATAGCGGTCACAAGCCTACCACATTGAATCACATTTAGTGGGTCGATAGTTATTCATGCTACCCTTTTACAGCGATCTATCATTTAATGCCCCAAAATTTTGAACTCTACAGACTGGTGATAAAGTTCAAAAAGCGTGGAATTTAAAACCACAACACTAGTCTCAATTTGATGTACTAGGACTATCCTTCCATAGGAACTTCAAGTCCTCGGGTGTCAGAAAAGGCGGTGCTGTAGTCAACATCTGCGTACCGCTTTCCACGTTGCTCACATACACTGGTTTCCTTTTATGGTTGTGGTCAATAGAAGACTTTAGTATGTTGAGCGATGCGTCGAGGTGTAGTGACGACTTGCATCGAGGGTACTTCGTACAACTCCATCTTGTGCTCTTTGTTGACCGGTAGTTGCGGTAAAACGTGTATCCTTGGTAGTAAACCTGGACTTTCCCACTGGCAGCTGTTATGAGGGTAACTGGAATGATAAATAACATAGTTTTTTGTAAGTATGTTCTTTATACTCTTCATATTAACACCACCGAAAGTTACAGCTCAGTTCAAGTTAGAATATTTACGCATACAAAACTAATACATCAATAATGAAATCTTGAGTTATAACTCAAGGCTCAATGATGTTGTGCAGTGTTAGCCAAATACGACTTGGAAAGTGGAACTTGAGCTGAGTGGTGTCAAGTGGAAGTAACGGTTTTACTATTAAATACAATATCTGCGTCATGACATGTTTCATCATTCTTGATGTGTAACAAATACCTTTATAGTATAAATCTGTCTCTATTGTGACTATCTCCTGGTTTAATTGTGTTTAATTTCCAGGAACAAAGCAGAATATAATGCAAAATCAATTTGAGTCAAGTTTGTCAGTGTATTAACTTTTTTTTGCGTAAGTCGTTGTATAATATTATTTTCAATTATATTTGCCCGCATTAGTATCCTTCATTATGAAACAGCGAGAATTCCCCTAAATGAAAAACAATAAAGATATATTCAGGATATTTTTTTACAATTTAGATTTGAATGTATCTATCATTATATTTCTTCAATAGTCTCGGTTCGTGATTGTGCTCAAGAAACGATTTGATAATTCTTCCCTCGGGGTTTTTCGTAAAGAATGCTCTGCAAATATTTTTTCTCATACACACGTATCTCTTATTTTTATTTGCGCATTTTGTCAATGTAAACCTATAGCCTTGACAAATGTAATAAGTTCTTCCGTCAACCATTACAATTTCTTGAACCGAAACTGAAACAATGAGGTTTCATGAATACTGACAAAAAGAAAAACAGTAACCAAACATTATCTATGTCTTAGAACCACCAAGCCTGCTGCCGGGGGCTGCTGGGACGCCGGCAAGAGGCCCGACGGTACGACACAATCTGTAAATTCTATTTTCTATTCATTTTCATCTATCTCTCTCTTTTATTGTTGACAATCCTCCATTACTTCATTAACATACCAGTGCCGTTAATCGTCATTATTTATTTCAACACAATCGTAATTTTTATCTTAAACTAAACTTTCGACCCGTAGGAATTTCAGGATAAAAATTAGCTTATTTCCCCCGGGTACAGTGTAGCTTCCCAACGGTGAAAGAATTATCGAAGTCCGTTCTATAGTTTTTGAGTTTATTAGTTTACAATCATCCAGGCCTATTTTTTACAATTTCACATATGTGCCATAATTAGTTTTCATCATCAGGGTGGGTGAGTGGTTGTGTTCTCCGTGTATGTCATATATCTCACCGAGCGGTGACATTTTGAAATACGCGTTGCATTTGTGCCTCACTTTACTCGAGCAAACCAATTTCTTTGTTTTCTGCGCTTTGTCCATGATACGGTACGTGTAGAGTTTGTGTTTGTACAATTTTTTGCCGTTCGTCAATAAGATTTCTTCCACTAAAATTAAGAAGTAGATGTTTTATAAATACAAGTGGTTAGTTCTGTGATTTTATCGACGTAGTTAAACATTTTGATTAAATATCTAATATACCCTCAGTTGAGGTGGACTGATGATGTATGCAAGATGGCTGGCAGAAGGTGGATGCGAGAAGCCGAAAACAGATCACAGTGGCTTGAAATTGGAGAGGCCTATGTCCAGCAGTGGACAAGTATGGGCTGATGATGATGATGATCTATATATATAAAACTCAAGTCAAGTCCTAACTGATTGATTCACCACTGTTACATCAACGCTCAGCCCAAACCCTTGACAATAGAAGGCTGAAATATTGCATTGGGATTTTTTATGATGTTCACGTGAGATAAGAAAGGATTTTTTACATTTCACCACCTTAGGGGTAGAAGTTATATGACAAAAACGTTAATTTTAGAGTTATGGTTCTAATGCTTGGTGGTCATATTTTTTAATCTAAATCAATATTGACACAACGCGAATGAAATCGCTGGGCGTCCACTAGCTTTCACAGCGGAAACTTAACTTCCTAAGGTTTAAAGAATGTCTAGTGTGAATTTGAGTAATAAATGAGTGTAAATAGTATTTTTGTACATGGGGTGGGGCATTTAATAGATTGCAGTGGCACAGTAATATTCATTTATTTCTAACAACACATTCTGAAGAATATTTTTCAAGGCGGAATTTTATAACAAGCTTCGTCCCTTAGTTTGTGTTAGACAATTAATATGCATTAGTTAGTACCATACATTAAAACATAGGACTTATTAGATAAAAACTACTTTTGGCATATTTACAATATAAAAAAATCTGTATTTGCCTATTCATTTCAGCGCTTCGTGGCTACAGAAAGTCTGAATTATTGAACACAACGATTCACAACTCCGCAACGCGACCACGTGTCAAAAAATCGGGTACCTCCTCAGACCAAACACAACTAACTAGACTTGCAAGCAGTGTAAGATCCTCTGTCCTGTTTCCACAAAAATGTATGGTAAATGATGTACTTTTGGATCTAAACTGTCACTTTTATTACTAATTTAACTGTTTAGATCCAGATTTACGCAGCCTGGTACGCAGTAAGGGACAGAAGATAATGTATCTTACTCTTTCACTCCTGCACGTTTTTCATATCGTTTAATTCTAAACGTCAGTTTAGGGCTGCAAGTCTAGTTGTTTTTGGTCTGAGGGTACCTCATCCATCATCAGGTCTCTATTAACTAAAATGCCGCTCCCTTTGTCCACTTTATACAATCTAACTAATTACTTCTACGCTAAAGGTAACTCAGGCGAAAATTAAAGACTCAATGAATGCAGAGCCACGACATGTGTTTCTCTATCCACAAAGTAAACAAAACTGTGTTCTGGATTCTAATCGATCGATCGTGTGAACTTGTAAAAAACCCCGACCGAATAAACTATTTCTCTCGATCGAAGATATGGTGAATGGAGACTGAGCGGGGCTTCGCAACTATACCACTTTCTATGCATTAATCTATTATGCACATTTCAACTGCGTGAAACAACTGCTTCGATCGTTTCGAGATTATGTTTCTATAGTCGGCGTCATCTAAGAAGAAAATTCTGACACATTCATAGATCTACCTCTATGAACAATTTTAGAAAGTATGTGACTGACAACCATGCGGTGCGATGACATTAAAATTTGTATCTCAGGGTTGGATGTCCTATTACTTCTTAGTTCTTTGATTATATTTGTTCATGAATCGAAGTTATATGTAAAATAAATATAATAAGCTCTGCAGTACGTATTATGAATGGTTAACAAATAGGCTTCATCTTGTCGAAACCTTGAATGCTTACGAAGGCTTTATTGATGGTACCAAAACGTCATTCATAAACCGATTCTAAAATAAGCCGATTCTTTCCAATATTGTACAACACTATCAGTCGAGTGTCGGAATTCGACCTGTCAGAATTCGCTTCTTAGATGACGTCGACTATAAAAAATGTTGACTTAAAATCATCGTTGCAATCGGAGCTGTTGTCTGCGCTGTTGAAATGCACATACTCTATTCCATCTCGCAGTCCAACGATATGTTTCCATTTACGGCCGACAGAAACAAAAAGAGCGCAACAATCGAAAGAGACAGCATTATTCACACTCTCATATAAGTTCCATCCTTCAACTTGACCAGGTGTCGTGCTTTGTGTATGTGATTGGCGTTCATTTTCGTTAGGAACCCGTCCTCGGTGATCATGACGAACGCTTTACAATTAGGGAAGCTGGTGCACACGTAACGCTCGGTTTTATTCTGATTCTTGTACTGTAGGAAGAAAGTATACCCCTCGTGGAGTATGAGAACCTTGCCTGTGTTCATTGTTATCTTCTTTACTGGAAACGTGAGAAGGAATATCATTAGATGGTTTAAGAACTTTTTTCTACATACATAGGGTACCACATTAGTATAAGCTCAAATTTAAAAAGTATCATTATGTATTTGACTGATGTCAATTTATGTCAGGTGTCACTGAGGCGTGAAGGTGGGTCTGCAAAAACCTAACCAGTGCGCCAGTGAGTCCACGGGTCCGAGGGAAAATTACTAATTTATCAGACTTCTAATAACGGCCTATTATGAGTCTAGTTTTTGTATGGTACGGTATACCAGAGCATGATTCCAGGGTCAACTTAGCCCTCAAAATTTGAAATTTTGTAGGCTAAGCTGACCCCTGAATCCAGAGCATAATAGGGAGTTTTCCATAATTATTATTTGTCTTAATATAAAAAGTTTTTTTTTCATTAACGTTACAAGGTCATGGCCACGTCGCTCCCTTGACTTTGACGCTCCTGCGCCCGGAGATGGGTGATGAGGCCAATCTTCTTTGCGAAGACACGAGCACACAAGCCACACGAAAAATAAAACAAAACACGACGGTTGTGACGGTACTAAATGTTACGGAAAAATCCAAAATAAATTACACATCTCCAAAACACGCTTATTTTTTTATTAGATCTAAATTCGAATGTACAGCCCGTTACGTGTTTTCACCAATGACTTGCGTGGATGAGTGTGGACGTGTGTGGTCGAGATGAGCTGCAGCGACGGTGTGACGTGGATCCTGGCCTTGCAGGGAAACCCGTTGCTGCACGCATACCCTGTGTCGTTTGCCGAGTGTTTATTGCACTTGTAAAACGTGTAGCCGTCGTACAGCAGTAATTCCTTTCCATTCAACATTTTTATCATCTTAACTGTAATATTAACACGGATATTTGCTATTAGTGTCAGTGGGGAGTGTTCACTCTGAGATTTTAAACAAGGGGAGTCTGGCAGTGGCGTGCACACCATATAGGCAAAAAGACACTGCCTACCTTAGAATTTTGGCCGTGATGATGACACGTGTATTCTATTCGCTGTCACCACACTCACAATCAGCTGATGGAGTTTGTGTGGAGAGTTTTTTTTTTGCATTTACACCTGATGGCTTCAATAGGGTCTACAGACACAGTACATTATTACTTAAAAGGGTATTCCAGACTCCAGTGGCGTGCACTGGCTTTTACGACAAGGTAGGCAGTAATCCCCAAGGATTGACACCTATGTACAGGTAACTTGTCTTTACCAAATATAGGTACCTATCTACTCACCCACAATACCTTCGTCAGCCTATGTCGTGAGTACAACAAAAAACGATCTAGCAACAACTCTATTCTTAGGTCGGGTAACCAAAATATTAAGGTAGGCACTTTTTGCCTAGGTATATGGTGTGCACGCCACTGCTGGACATATGCCCTTTGCATGCTCCTCCACTCTGTTCTCTATCAGCGGCATGTCTGGTCCCTGGTGGTTTTATATCGTCCGACCATCTGGCTGCTCGTCTGCCTACGCTTCTTCTTCTCATATTGCTATCACAAGTGGCTTGCTTTTAGAGAGATTCTCTTGCTTTTAGAGAGATTCTCGTAAGTGAACACGACGTAATCAACTGACAAAGCTTTGACTCGTAGCAATCGTACAAGCGATTACGGGAATGAGCATGTGTGCCAAATGTCAAATGCAAAAAGCAGAAAACATTGAATGAGTTACATAATTATATAAATGTTGTTATTAGGTCGGGCGCGTCAGAGTTAGTAGAAACTCTAAAAGTAAACTTAAAAAGTTTATTTTTTCAAAGCAACCGGGTTCGATTCCCGAGCTGAATACAGTTATTTTTTCAAATAAAGTATGAATGCAGTTTTTCTTTTAACAAAATCGGTGACATGGTTCCCAAGAAAAAATCTTCGTTATATCTTATAATTTCAGACTTTCCCATACTGACCGATTTGAATGAGCCACCCTGTATATGGCTATCTCTCTCTTTGACTGAAACTTCTTGCAACAAATTCAATCAATAAGAAGTGTCACGTTGTAAAAACATAAATCGACACATATTATGTACGATGTCTGAGTGACAATCAATACAGAAACTATAGGTCTACCAGGATCTGTAGGCGAAAAAATGTTTAAAAATCGTGATTTTCATATGGAAACAAAAAATAAATGTACATCTGTCAACTGAAATTTCGAGGAATGGGGAATTTTCTTTGACGTTTTTCTGACAGAATTTCGGGAGGAGAACTGTCATTACTGTCAAAGTTTGTTTGGAACGTATGACAGTAATGACAGTTATCTACAAAGAAAATTCCCCATTGTTTTTGTTGGTGAACCGTAAAGTACCAAAACGTTGTACCCCATTCCCCCGGTAATTGCTCGCGTCAATTTCATTTTTTCCATCAGATCCTGGTAGACTAGCAGTGACCTATATGTCACAGAGGAAAATCAGTTTAAAAATTCCTCATTCGGACCGTGTCTGTGGTGTCGTATCGTCACATTAGAACTTTTACTAAACCACTTAATTTGTGCAATAAAATGTCCCATTGGAATTCTAATACGCATCTATACATATATTGTACAGTTTACAGGTATAAAAATACAGTTAACATTTCATGACTTTATTAGCAAACACACGTAAAATAGTATTTCCTAATTCCCTGTTTAGTACATAGGTACTTAGGTCGGTCTATAGGTACTTAGAAAACGAAAGTACAAATAGTAATTATTGTAAAATGTAAATTAAAATAACATAACATAAAAATATTTAAAAAAAAATTGAAAACACATTTGACTGAAATATATTAAGAAAATAAGTTAAGTCATTGTCACATTCCCATTGGGCCTCGCGGTGACAGGCAACTCTATCGCTTTTACACAGTTTACAGACCGTTAACATTTACATATATATATCCTCTGGCTGTTGTATGACGTTACTAAAAAGGTGTAAAAGAAAACGAAAACACATTATACGAAGAAACTAAGACATGGTACCATTTTCTTGCCCGTCCGGTCGGCCAGGAAAGTGGTCTACCACTGGTTTTGGTGAGACTTCGTGTGTCACTAAAACAATAATAAGGTAGAGTTGTTATATTTCACGCAATTCACACAATTCTGAGGATTATGTGACATATTTCGGAGGAAACACAACCTCACGTGAACGCACGGTGCTCACCAAATATTGTGACAAGTAAAAAATGTACCTTAATGTCTTAAGCCATTCATATGATTTTCAACCTTAAAGTGTGACGTCCAGACTCTTGGCCGATATTCGCTTCTTGCGTCATGTAAATATTTCATAAAATCAACTTTCAATTATGATTCTCAAAAAATAGAACCGTCTAAATGGACCGTACCAGTAAATTACCCATCGTTTCCTTAACCCTCTTACCAGGCAGAGGGAATATTACATCCCACTGAAATTTGAACTCTAGTCCGTTAAAATACAGTCTAAAATCAATGTATTTCAAAATAACCTGCCTGTTAAAGGGTAAAAAGAGAACCTTAAACTCTAATATAAAAACCATCGGGGGTCTTCATCAGTGTCTTGGGCGGATGTTCATGTGTTGTGTTCACTTCTATCAGCTCCATGTTGTTCGTTATGTAAAGTGCGGCTTTGCACGGCGGCGAGTTGGTACAGTTGTACCTCGTGGCGTCTTTCTTCTTCCCCTTCGCATAGAACGTGTAGCCGTTGTGTAAGAGCAACTGCTTTCCGTTGGACATTGTAATGAATTGCCCTGCAAATAAAAAGAAACTATGCAAGTGTATGATCAATAGGAAGGCCAATGGGTAGACCTCAGTGGCGTGCACACCATATAGACAAAAAGGCACTGTCTACCTTAGTATTTTGGTTACCCGACCTATTAATAGAGTTATTGCTAGATCCTTTTTTGTTGTATTCACGACACATAGGCTAATGAAGGTCCTGTGTTTTTTGGGTGATAGGTAGGTACCTGTGTTTCGTAAAGATAAGTTACCACATAGATACATAGGTGTCAAACTTTGGGATTACTGCCTACCTTGTCGTAAAAGCCAGTGCACGCCACTGGTAGACCTCCAAGACCTTTCCTAAGGTGGCTCGTCGATCTGCTTGAGGCGGCGAGCTCGCATCGGCGGAGAAAGACACGAGAACGATCGTTGTGGACCTTTGGGGAGGTTTTCATCTTGTCACGTGGGCTGACATGGTGTGGTTAGGCTAAGGCACACATTAGACGATACGTTTTGATCTCAGTTTTACCACAGTCATGATTGTGATTGACGGATTTCCTATCGTCTAATGTAGTGAATGATGTTTGAATTAGTACTAGTAGTCATTCCATAAATCATGACTGATGGAATTGAATGACGCTTGCATGAGCGTCTAATGTCTACCTAACGAAGATCAGTAACCATCCGATGCATTCACGTATATTTACCTAGAGTAATTATTATATAGGATCTGTTGGACCGAGGCTATATACACACATCAAAAGTGTCTAGGGATGAAGAACATAGTTCGCTCTAAAAAAAAAACGAATTTATTTAAATCAAATCTAATCTTCTGGATTGGTCTCCTACCTAATTCCCCATGCCTGCATCAATGACTTATTACCACATTTTGAATAAATTATGATTGCAATCTTCTAAAATGTTCTTGATCCCTAGACACTTTTGATGTGTGTAGTTTGGTACACAATGTAAGCCAATCGAGTCTTGTCTTGATTCACAATGCTTCATAATACGAGAGAAAGCGTAGACTTAAAAACAAAGCGAGGAATAGAGAAATACAGAGGTGGTAAGAAATTACATTTAATATTCAGCAATTACGTGCCAAAAGATTATAAAGTTACACTATAAGTTAGATGTTTTTACAACAAATCTCTGGTGTCAATACAGCAAAGTTAATTGATCGAATTTCAGACGCCTTTTCCTACAAGAAACTGTCACAATATCTAAACAGGTGCAAAGGTCACAGTTTTTGGTACTTCGATATGGACATACATTACAAAGTGTTCTTTCTGTACACGACATTTTCATTTTTTTTTATCACCATGACCAAGCGTTTGATCACCATCCTGCCTGATGTTAAGCAGCGATGTGGTCTACGATGGAGCACACTTGTTCAGAAGGTATCTATTCACCCGCGACTTGAAGACCTTCAGACTGTACTGCGCAGGAAACACCCACATTGTCGCCATAGTAAATGTTGTTCATATTAACGAGCCCAACGTCGAAAGACCATTGCTCAGGGTCCTTTTTCCCGCAGTACAAGGTCAAGTAAAAAAAGTTAGCGAACCTCTAGAACGTCACTCACTCATGACATCAAACAACTTTCCTCAAGGAACGCTATGTCAAAAACAAAAAAAAAATACCTCTTCATATAAAATAGCAATCAGCTGATCGGTACGTTTGTATGGAGAGGTGAAAATTCACGTTTTTGACATAGGGCAGTGGCGTGCACACCATATAGGCAAAAAGACACTGCCTACCTTAGTATTTTGGCTACCCGACCTAATAATAGAGTTCTGGTAGATCTTATTTTGTTGTACTCACGACAAAGGCTAACGAAGTTTTTGTTTTGTGGGTGAGTAGATAGGTAGGGGCCTATATTTCGTAAAGACAAGTTACCTATACATAGGTGTCAATCCTTGGGGATTACTCTGCCTACATTGTGGTAAAAGCCAGTGCACGCCACTGAAATAGGGTTTCTTGGGGAGAGTTCTTAGTTATCATGGGTTGATGGGTGGCTCGTTTCCGCAGAGCCTTATGGGACCCCGACGCGCCCCTAAATGGGTCCTCATTTGTATTGATATTTAGATTTTTAACGGATATCTGCAACTGTCTGCTCTCCTCTGCACCTTACACACTCCGGCTCTATGTTACATTGTTTACCTATTGGCTATGTGCAAAGCGAGTAGTGACAGGCAGATAACGACCGCAGCGCACAACACGGCAGAAATTGGAAACAAGTGCGGATGATCAGCTGTCAAGTGTTGATTGCAGTACAAAATAAAAGCAAAGAAATGGGCCATGACTGTTGTTGTGTTGTTAACTTTTTAACGTGTTGCGTTCTTACATGCTCGGCTAATACTAATTGATTGTCTTTTATCTCAGTTTGTGCTTGGAAACTAATATTATGTGTAGTAGTTTTGGACCCGATTTTTATTATTATATTAGGTAATATTACAAACTATTGAATAAATTTCACTTAAATATTGTCAACAATACTATTTTAATCTTTGTATTTATTTATATTTGCAAAGAAAACTAACAATATTTACATTTTTATTATTTGACAGCTTCCGCAAATGTTGTAAACGCTACGCGTCGCCACCGTCGCGCACATAGCCAATTTGTATATAAATAGTTAAACACGTATATAACCGCTTGGGGTCTTTACCAGTTTCTTCGTAGGCAAGTGGTTATGCTGTATATTAGCCCTGACGACGGTTAGTGACATAGTTAGAATGATTCTCGCTTTGCAACACATTTTTGTGCACACGTATCTCATAGAAGTCTTCGATCTGTCCTTTTGATAGAACGTGTATCCGTTGCACAAGAGTAACTCCTTTCCGGTGTTCATTGTTATGAATTCAACTGTAATAGAAATAAATTGTTTTTCTTATAAAGCAAACTCGACCAATAATAATAAATAATATAGCTCTGTGTGGTGACGGCGAATAGAATACATGTGTCACCACCCCAGCCCAACTTTTCCCGTTATGGGGGTCGTAAGAGGCGACCGAGGGAGCTCTCCAGAGGACGGGCAGCAGCGCTCTCTGTGAGTTAAACCACAACACCACTGCGATCGCCAACCCGCCTGCCAAGCGAATCTGTGATATAATGTGGGACTCGCACCAACTAATCCCCACGGTGACCACTCCCGCGTTATTGCCGGGGCCCCCGGAACAGCCTTAGCCACTGCGTCCAAGGGTGGCCCCAGCCGCGCTAGGCCCTATCACAAGGCCTGATGGTCCGAGGCCTGTGTGCCAAGTCTGCTACACTCTCGTAGTTGCATCGCTGTGGCATCGCAGCGGAAAACGATCGTCATCGCTGTTTTAATAAGGACGACATTACAATATCAAAACAGTAAATGAGTGCGGCTGCAACCGCATCGCACTGACGAGTCGTTCGGCGTCGGCGATTTTTTTTTTCCACCGCATTCGAATTTCGAACGGGACTCGATGACGCGAAAAATTACATTTCCCCGGATCACGTTTGACATTGACTGTGAACGAACACTATGACGGGCGTCGTTTGCCTACAGCTTTTTGGGGAAGATCTGCTCGTGAGGCGTCTGAATAAAATAAAAATTCCGGAACATTTTTACTCACGGTCAACTGACCCCAAACAAGGATACCCTGTACCATGGATGCCAGAGACTGATATACTTACATAAATTCTTTATACATACATATATAAATAAAACACCCAGACGCATACAACAAATGCCTCAGCTCATCACTAAAGCATTGTGTCCGTGGCGGGAATCGCACCCGTGTCCGTCGTCTCTGAGGCAGATGTCCTGACCACTATCTATGCCGGCGATCAAATAGTCAAAGTTTAAGGAAAATAATCTTTATTTCATCGTTAATTAAGTGCTATTTATTACATACAGTAGCCTAATACCCCATCGCGCTTTTACAATAGGACATCCAGGAGAACGGCTATTGTAAAATCTCACTTAAAGATAAGATAGCAATATAAATCTAAAAGTCTGAGATTAAACTGTGCTTAAACGATAAAAAAAATGTCTTAATGATAAAAAAAACTACTGAGATTATACTACTTCAGATAATTTGGTCATTACAGTTGTAGAATCGTGACACATGTAGATCTGTAGTCTCTGCCTACCCCTCTGGGAGACAGGCGTGAAGTGTATGTATGTATGTACAGTTGTAGGCGAAAGTCCAGTTCTTTTTTTTGTTTTCCCAATCTTTGGCATTAAACAAAAACTTAACAAATATAAATTTGTTAAGTTTTATTTTAACTTAACAAATATAAATTTGTTAAGTTTTTGTTTAATATAAATTTGTTAAGTTTTTGTTTCAACTTTACAATTAATACACTTTTTTGTTTTATCTCCTGGTTTCTTTTAAAACGCTGTTTCTGTAATCGTTTTCGTATTGATATCAGTCTTGGACTTGGCGCTGGCGTCAATGGTTGAGGAATCCCTAGATTTGCTTGGAGCCTAGGACTCATAGGTCCATCTCTACTTCTACGTAACTAGACGGGGTGACTTCTCTGACAAAATCATTGATCATATTTATCTTTAACTTTTTTTTTCTGTAGGATTTATCTGCGTTTTCCCTCCAGAGTTTGCGAGCTTCCCTTTGTTCGCTAGCCGTCATTTCTGATACTAGTTTTATTTTGCCAGATTCTCTCATTTTTTTATACTTTTGCTTCCTTTTTTCTTTTTCAGCCGCGAATTTCTGAGGATCGTTTTTAATTTTATCATATCGCAATTTTTCAGCTATTCTTTTTTTTTCTAATATTTCTTCTTTGGTCTGCTTCTTTTTTGATTTCGCCATTTTTTCTGGTAACAAAATAAAATGTTTAAAGCTCAATAATACCTACTGCATTACAATCAAGTTAATATAACACCAAAATGATGACCTTTCAGTGTTAAATTACCTTATTATTGTAACACATATTATAAGGACCCTTCAAAGTTAATTTATTGCAAAAATTTAAGTGTCCTTCCTTATAATACGTGTTTCAAAACGATCAGATGAATACTTTAATGCCCGCTACAAACCTTGAGTTTTAACTGCACAGTTTCAATTGAATTAAACTGTACAGTTAAAACGTTTGTTTGTAGGCATCACTGAAAAGTATGTAGACACCAGGGACGCCAGTTTCAACTGAACAATCAAACTGCGCAGATCTGTAGCCGGCCTTACTAATCCTTATTAGCTGTATACAGTTTATTGGTAAAAAAGTTAAATATTCTAGCACAAAAGAAACATTTAGGTATGATTTCGACGCAATCTGACAGGATCCTGAGACCAGGGTCCTGAGAATTTCTGATTACAAGTAAAAAAAAAAAGTATGCTTTTATAACAATCTACAAAAATTAAACTGAACTAAACCGCTGTGCTACCAACTTACATAACAAAATGCTAAAATTCCTTAAATATTTCGTTTATTTCGTAAATAATTATTTTACCAGGATTCTGTGAACTTCACTGATTAGGACACCACATGCCGAGCTGACCGCACTGGGCTGACTAAACTATGTGCAAGGTAATAACAGACAGATATCCTTTGTCTATATCGTAGGTATGCGGAACTGCAACATTGCACAGACAAAAGCCTAACGAATATTCGTTATTTTACTTTAAACCTGATATTAAATCGAGGGGACAAATTGTAAACAAGATTTTATTGAATATATTTTTGAGGAAATACAATAAAATTTAAAGCAAATTAAGAAAAAAATGTAAAGTTATTAAGGGTTTCATTTATGTTCTTGATGTAGAATAAATAATCCAAGAAAACAACACTAGATCGATTTCAATTAGGTAATTAGCCACAGGTCAAAATATCCTTGTCGTGCTGTACGCTCAGCTACAAAAGTGCCAGTTTAGTTTGCATAAATAAAAAATTAACCTTAGTGTCTAATGACATTCATAATATGAGTTTCAAGTTAGTAGATCAGATTGTCGACCAACTGTATGTACAGAGATATTTTGTATTTTTAACTTCGAATAACACTTTGGTTAAACACGAAGGTATCCCTTTTCTGTTTTCACGAGTTTCTTAGCCGCGTGGTTGTGTTTCGTCTCGCCGCGTATCAACTCCAGCGACTTGGTGAAGTGGAGGAAGGCCCTGCACACCGGGCTGTTGGTGCAAACGTATCTAAATGTTTTCTTGTTTTTATCCTTCTGGTAGAATGTGTAACCTTCGAACAGAAGCAACTCCTTGCCAGTCGCCATATTGATGAATTTCGCTGCGAATAACAATTTATATTATTTTTGTGACGGGAGGGCCTACCACAAGCTCCAATAAGCATTACTTTAATATTGTTGGACTACTGCTGTCCTGCAAACAAAATTGTTTCAATATTGTATGAAAAATTACCATAAAGTAGTGGTGCTGATGATTTTCTTAAAATAGCATGAACCCTTTGTTCGATAACGGCATGTTCTTCTAAATCAATTTGCATCGTTGCGTAGCACATTCATTAGTTGAATCAGGGGAAGTCCCATTAACGCTCGGTTTCACATAATTTGTCATTAAATCTATTACTGTCTCTTTTTGACAGGCAGAGTATGAAAGAAAAGATCTGTCATCCTTTCTTTTTCTTTTTATTGCTAGATTAAGTGTAATGCGCATAGCCGAAACTGGGAGTGCGTGATATAACAACCAAGCACGAAACATGTGTTGAAACATCTTTTTTTTAAATATTTTAGTGAAGAACTAATAGAACCAGCGGCTTTTGTCCTTTTCCAAAACGTAAAAGAACTTTTTCATGCAATTTTTTTTCAATCCATGGATCACCTGCTCTTCTGTCCCTCGTGCCCCGACACCTGCACGCTGCAGGACCTGTACGAGGCCACAGATACGCTGGCGTTGGGCCGATATCTGAGTTTCACGGAAATATGGGGACACAGGTGTCGAAATCGAAAAGAGAGCCAGATTTTTGACCGGTTCTCCTGACCAGTAAAATATTTCCTTTGAAGTAGCAAATTATGCACGATGTTCATTCATCAAGCTTTGTGTTGATGTTTATTCTACTGTACAGTCAGCCACAAAAGTGGTTTAACAGTGGTTTTCATTTAGTCTGATGGTCTAGTTAATTTATTGGTGATATAACTTAAGAGAAATATTGAAACAGAATGCTATTCGCCACAGGCTACATCAAGGTTTCACAGTTTTAATGACACTTAGTGAGTAACATAAATGTCATTAAGTAAAGCTTCTATAAGGAAAATAAAAACTTCTTTAAAAAATAAACAAATGTACTTTAAATCAAGGTAAAGGTAAAGGTAAATCAAGGTACTTTATAATCAAATGCCCACGATCTGGATCTCACGGTAACTCTCTCTACAGCCGGACTCGAACCTACAACCGTCCAATTACACGTCCAAGTACCCGACAAATGGGTGACAGATGCTTGTCTCTTGTATAATAACATTCATATACATTTCAAACGATTGTGGAAATCAAGCCTACACTCGAATATACCCTTTTGGTGTCTGGATAAGTTTCCTAGGTTCAATGGTTGTGATCTAGGAACGCGTTGACTAAGCCCGATGTTTTTGACAGATTAATTCTCGCCTTGCATGTTGGCATATTTGTACACACGTATCTCTTGTTGCCGGAACTTTTCTTCTTGTCTTGCAGATAGAAAGTGAATCCACCACATAGTAGCAATTCCATTCCGGAGGCCATTGTTATGTATTTAACTGTAATGTTAAATTTGTTTTTTTTTTTAATAGTGAACAATCTCAGATATTTTATGACGTGTGATTAATGTTTCACATTAATGTCGAACTATTCACTCATATTTAGTCCTGAAAATCGACCCACTATGCATTTTTGTAAACAAACACTTTTACACGCATCACTTTAACAGATAATACTCTATTTTTGTCTAATTTTATAATTAAAAAAAAAAACGCGGGTTCGAAAATGAAACAATGCAGACTCCAATAAGAAAGAAAGTAAACTATCCAAATATGTCAACAACAATGTCACACCCACGCGCTCACTCAGACACACACACACACACACATATTTTAATATTTTCCGTAGCATTCTAGGCCTTATTATAAAAACAATGTATGCAAAATGGCGGAAGAAGCAGCGCTTATGCTGCGCCGAATTTTCCCAATAATAACTCCCAAATCCTAGACGGAGGTAAACGCGACATGAGACAAATACATTAGAGTGAAAGAGAATACCAAGAAGCTGGCGGTCGTGCAGCTTCTCCGGCCAAATTTCATTTCACGTCAACCAATCAAACCAATCATAGAATTTGGCGCGGTTTTTACTAGGTCTACCTAGTACTGGGATGCAACGATGCGGCAACGCATGCATTTGCTTTTTTTGACGCGTCAAATTCGATGATTGTTTTGATTGGTTGACGTGAAATTTGGGTTACCTACCGATGGTACGAAGAGGCAACATCCAATGCATTAGTTTTCGTTGACGCGCGGAAGAATGGATTAATGAGAGATTAATGTTTTGATTGGTTGAGATGGAATTTGTTAAATATGCATTTAAAAAAACTAAAGTCGGATACTAATAAATTTCGTAGTAGATAGATAGTAGGTAATTCATCTTAGTATACCCGCCACTGCTCGCACGAGAATAAGTGCGAGCCTAAGTATGACAAATAATTTAAAAAAATACACGTACATAATGAAACATATTTCTTTATTGGTACCAAAATTACATACTCAAACCAAAATTACAATTTAACTGTCCACTGAGATTTTCTAAAAAAGAAACAGCATATCATAAAAGTTTTCTCCACATGGCATGAAAATGGTAGGTCCAAGTGCCCGACCACTGGGTTACAGATGCTTGTCTCGTGTCTAATAAAACTCATATGAATTTCAAACTAGTGTGGATATCAAGCCTACACTCGAATATACCCTTTTGGTGTCTGGACAAGTTTCCTGGGCAAATGGTTGTGATCTAGGAACGCGCTGACTAAGCCCGATGTTCTTGACAGATTAATTCTCGCCTTGCATGTTGGCATATTTGTACACACGTATCTCTTGTTGCCGGAACTTTTCTTCTTGTCTTGCAGATAGAAAGTGAATCCATCACATAGTAGCAATTCCTTTCCCGAGGCCATTGTTATGTATTCAACTGTAATGTTAAATTAGTTTTTTTAACAGTAAACAATCTCATATTTTGTATGACGTGTGATTAATGTTTCAGGGCATACATTTTATTATATCTGTATCAACTTCGTAACTGTGCATTTGAAGTTTATGCCTGTTTTTATAACGCAAGCGTCCATATTAAATGGAATGCTGTTCGTTCGCCTCGCTAAATCTCGAGAACTGCTGGACCGATTTGGATAGTTTTAGTCTTTTATTATTTGTAGAAGTCTAGGGAAGGTTTAAAAGGTCATGCCGCGTGGTGACGGCAATATTGTACATGTGTCACCACCTCAGCCCAACTTTTCCAGTCATAGGGGTCGTAACAGGGACCGAGGGAACTCTCCAGAGGACGGGCAGCAGCGTTTTCAGCTTTTTTTTCTCAAGTTAAACCACAACACCACTGCGATCGCTTATCCGCCTGCCAAGCGTGGTGATTATTGGCATTTCCCCTCCCAAATGATCATGGAAATCATTGGGGGAGGCCCTCCTCCATCCTCATCCAGCAGGCCTGGACGTCATGTGGCTGATGATGACGGGGTACAAATCTTCCTACGACAGAACAAATGTTTGTTTGGACAGCTAGTAATATGATAATTTCTAGGTACAGCCAGATAGGAATCGTGTGGTAGACACGAATGTTAAATCTCACATTAATGTAATTAGACATTAAAGTTGTTTTTTTACTTCCCCTAATATCCCACTTTATAAATGTAGTCACATAGGCAGTGTCATCAAAACTTATAGGACCACTTTCTTAGCCGACAGTACCATAATGGTAGACACAATTGCCAGAGTGCTTTAATTTGGGCGGACAACATTAAAAATGTTATTAATGACCTTTATCCACCTTGACCTTCAACTTAGAAAAAGTCATACAATATGTAACTTACTGAGTGTTTCGGCTTTTTCTATAATTTGACATACTTGGCGTAAAAGATAAAAGTCAAAGAGAAAAAAAAATCAAAAGATCATTAAGAGGGTATGACATCAAAATCTTAATGATTAACTTAAGTACGACAAATAATTTAAAAAAATCGTACATAATGAAACATATTTCTTTATTGGTACCAAAATTACATACTCAACCAGAATTACAATTAAACTTTCCACTGCGATTTTCTAAAAAAAAAAAAAACAGCTTATTATGACAGTCTACATGACCCAAGAATTTTCTCCACATGACAGGAAAACGAAACTCAACATGTTAATATTTTTGCAAAAGACAGCATATTTTTGCATCTAAATGTTTGAAGTCTTTTCTTTAACTCTACAAACAACCGTTTGACCACCACCCTGCCTGATATCAATCAGCGATCTGGTCTACGATGCAGCACACTTGTTCATTAGGTACCAATATGCCCTAGTGACGTGAATACCTTCTGTCGAAACCGATCAAATTCACGTTCTAACGTACTTTCCATCTGAGGTGATGTAGAAATTGGGCGTTGGATGGTTGTGGACTCCAGTCATCACGTGCACCACCAGGTAGTCGTCGGTGGTGAGCTTCACGCTGCAGTTCTTGGACTTGCGAGCTGAACACTCCCAACGTAGTAAGCCAGTCTTCCGTATGCCATTCTTGCAGAAGGTGAATCCATTCACCATCAGCAATTGCTTATTGTTGCTTAACGATATCATTTCCACTGTAAATTTAAATAAAATCGCAATTTAGTTGGTTTTCCGAATGGAACGCAAAACACACTCAACTATTACGCAAAAAATAAATTGTTTATAAAAGAACGGAAACAGAAACGATATTTTAAATAAGTACCAACATAGAATAAAATAAATAAGTATGCATGTTAATTAACTATGAAAATATCCGGAATAAGCTAGTGCCCTCACTGCTTTAACTTTCTGGATTATTTTCAAGCGATCTTTATAGATATTTTTCGTGATATCTCATATTTCTACAATTATAACCTCAATATGTACGTAGTTAGGACATGCTTTTAAATGGATTATCTGCGTTACTCGTTTCGTATATTACATTTTCAAACGAATCCTTAAGAAATATAGTCAACTAGCTGACCCGGAAACGTTGTTTTGCCAATATACATTATTAACAGAGTGCTGAGTATCTGCTATTATATGCATGTATTATAACATATAAATAAACCTCCCTCAAGAACCACTCTATCTAGTAAATAAAACCACATCAAAATTCGTTGCGTAGTTTTTAAGATCTAAGCATACATCGGAACAGAGAGCATACAGCGGGAGGCGACTTTTCTAAATAAATAAATGCTCTTTCTTTCTTTCTTCTTTCTTTATACTATTTTATGAGTATTGATTTAAAAAAAAATGCTACGCGACCAAGACTACGCGCAGACGTAGCGCGTAAACTACGTTAGTCGTAGGCTCAGCTACGAAAATTTCAAGTACGGGCTTACGAATTAGAATTTTGCTCCTCTCCTGTCAACCTATGTTATGTAATACTGAGGTGCTTCTCGAATCCACCCTTTTCTCGAGACAAATAAACTTAAAAATCTGGTTAAGATGCTCACGAGGAATATTAGAAGGAACGTTTAAAAGTTTCTACTTCTGCTCTGTAGAAAACCAATCCAAATGCAAATTGCGTAATACAGCCGTTGCAAATTATACGCGAAATTAGAAACCTGCTCCACGTATCGTTAACAGTTGCAGCGTTGCTATTGAACATTAAGTCGAACCAGGTAAAATTAGACATCAGGAAATGATTGATCACAGGTTTTAATGATTCCACAACTTGTATATAAAAAAGTGATCACCATTCCGAACAATTAGACACAAGAGAAGTTAAGGTTAAACACAGTTTCACACATAAAAAAGTGACACTATTTTTTTAGGATTTTTTTAAAGAAACATTATTTTAAAATTTTATACCGGTAGCTCGTGAGCACGGCACATGTAACTGTGTCGAAACGTCGATCAAATAACGAAGGTGAGCTGAAAATCTTATCTTTGATTAATTTCGCGTCGTAAACTCGGTATAAACTTTTAAAATAATATTAATAAATTTAGAAATAGGTGAAAATAATTCTCGGGTAGCCCTTGCTTGCTTGTTATTTACTTATTTCTAAAATAATATAATGAAAAATCTGTGTAATATGAAGAATATATATACACTCAGTCATGAAAATATGCGTTGATTAAAATGAAACCTCGCTTCTAGATGTAACTTCTTTTTTATTTTGATAAAAGTAAAGAATGTTCACTCTTAAAGATAATAAATACACACATGCATAACACACACGACAAAACTAGGATGTACATTTACGTATTTCCATCACAACAAACCGCCAAGATTTTCTACGACAAATTATGGCATTAGATTATGGTTTACACGACCACACAAGAAACTTCAAGCTACGGTAAGGAGTTTAAAAAAAAAATACAATCTGTCAAAGATAGCGGGGAAACAAAAGGGGTTTGAGGCCTACAGGTACTGATACACATGCTAGTAAGTAGCATGCTTTTGCAGCGATTCCTGTAATATTAATGTTCTTATTACGAGTCGAAGCTTCGAGATATTTGACGTGTTGGTGGTTACTTACCGTAATAGCCCCAAAAGAATGCCACTAAGTAGCATGTCCATCAGTACCTTAAGTCTACTAAACTCTGGTAGTTGCTCTCTGGTAACGTAGCGGCGGGTGGGTGCCACAATTACCACTGAGAATAACTGATGATTGATGGTAATACTGATACTACATTTCTCGCTATTACCATGGTTTAAAATATCTAAACCCGCCGTGCGCTATTTTGATTATTTTTGACACAACTAGGCGTCATATGGTAACAGTGAGACTGATTTGTAGTAAAGCTGCAGTCTCAGTATTACCCAGTGGCGTGCACTGGCTTTTACGACAAGTTAGGCAGTAATCCCCAAGGATTGACACCTATGTATAGGTAACTTGGTCTTTACGAAACACAGGTACCTACTTATCTATTCACCCACAAAACACAGGGCCTTCGTTAGCCTATGTCGTGAGTACAACAAAACAGGATCTAGCAATAACTCTATTATTAGGTCGGGTAACCAAAATACTAAGGTAGTCAGTGTCTTTTTGCCTATATGGTGGGCACGCCACTGGTATTACCAATAAAATGGGTAATGGGGATAGTGAGACCCACCCGTAGCGGCAAACGATATACAATGCTAGTTTCGTTACATTCATTACACTGTAGTCCGTGTTGAGACAGCGATGCACATCGTATCGTTTTTTATCGTTTATTGTTAAAATAAACTAATGTGATATCGTAACAACAAAAATATAGTACGTAATTTGTGCACGTTGTGTTCACTTCAAGAAGATCGCAACTATATCTTGTTTTTTTTTTGTTTATGTTAATAATATTAAAATTGTTGTGGTCGGTTTAGTGAACCAATAAAAAAAAAGACGCCACAGCGATGCAACTACCCAAGTTATAACAAAGTGTAACAGACTTTGCCCCCGCGCAAGCGTTTGACCACCATCCTGTCTGATGTTAACCCATTAGCAACCACTGTACTCGGGGTCTGACAAGTTATTTTTTATTTGGTAATAAAAGTCAAAACCAAGTAAAGAGTAACTACACACACCAAAAGTGTCTAGGGATCAAGTACATTTTAGAAGATTGCAATCAAGAATATATTTTACAAAAACTGAATTCATTCATAATTTTATTCAAAATGTGGTGATAAGTCATTGATACAGGCATGGGGAATTAGGTAGGAGACCAATCCAGAAGATTAGATTTGAATTAAATATATTGTTTTTTTTTAGAGCTAAAAATTATTGATCCCTAGACACTTTTGATGTGTGTATTCATCTGGGCGTTAATGGGTTAAGCAGCGATGGCCTAAGATGGATAACACTTGCTTGCTTGCACACACGCTTACCCTTAAAATTCAGACTTTCCTTTAATTCCATATATTTTTTTTGTAATCTTTCAACATGAATGAATTTGACATTTTCATCGCCAATATTTAATTTTCCAGACTGGTTAAAAAAGCAACAATGGCCATGATATGGTTGAACACAACACTTATTGTATATTATGTTTTGTAAATAAATGACCCCGCAATATGGATGTACTATTTCTATTTCTTAATACTCGGCCGCATAATCTACATTTGGCTTTAGTCTTGCCTTTCAGGAAATGTCGCCAAACCGTTGAATAACATCTCTTTGTTGGTTCCCCGAATTCTGAAAAAAAAAATAACGATTTATAACTATTAAAAAAAAACCAGTCATTCAGATGTAACCTAACCTGGCGGCCAGTGGCGTGCACTGGCTTTTACGACAAGGCAGGCAGTTAGGTTATGTCGAGAGTACAACAAAAAAAATCTAGCAACAACTCTATTATTAGGTCGGGTAGCCATAATACTAAGGTAGGCAGTGTCTTTTTGCCTGTATGGTGTGCACGCCACTGTCGGGGCGGCCAATTCCGCTGCATTCCCGTAGTTAGGTCGCTCTGCGTCAAACGACTTGCATTGCTGCTTTCGTTACTGTTATGTCACTGTGCTCCTTAGCAAAACAGCGACGCACATCGTTTGATGCTGCGAGGCCAGATTGACGCGATTACGAAAATGTACCAGATTGGCCTCCAGGTCTAGGGAATAATTAACATGTATTATTATGTCAATGTACGGTACTTACACATCAGTGGCGTGCACTGGCTTTTACAACAAGGTAGGCAGTAATCCGCAAGGATTGACACCCATGTATATATAACTGGTCTTTACGAAATATAGGTACCTACCTATCTACTGACCCACAAAACACGGGACCTTCGTTAGCCCTTGTCGTGAGTAGAACAAAAAAAAGGTCAAGCAATAACTCTATTATTCGGACGGGTAACCAAAATACTAAGGTAGGCAGTGTCTTTTTAACTGTATGGTGTGCACGCCACTGTTATACTTTTTCTGGAATACCACCGGAGTAAACATTGCACTACCGCTGCACGGTTAAAGGCAAGCACCTCTAGAATGCACGTGTGTTTAGGAATTAAGTACGACCAGTACTCAATTCCTAAACACACGTGCAACTACGAGAGAGTTAGCAGACTTGGTTCCCAGGCTTATAAGGCTGTTCGAGTTGTGTGTTAATCAGTCATATAGATAGACTAGTGGACGCCCCGCAATTTCATTCGCGTAGTTTAGTAGTACCTGCATCTCAAATTTCAAGCGTCTAACTTGAACGGTTAAGATTTTTCATACAAAAGTATTTTCCCGTTAATTCCGTTAGTTCACGTGGGAATTTCTGGAATTCATTTCTTAGTCCTACGGTACCTAAGCTACGTCCGTTCCAAATTTAAAGTGTTTTTTTATTTTTTTTCCTACGATGCAGGCCACATAATTTAAGAAGGATATAGGTTTTTATTGAGACAAAAAAAATCATGCAGTTAAGGGTTAAAATCCAAAGGTGGTATCTTATCATCACTAAATGGACGTAAGATGGACAGGTGTATGATTATTACACACATCAAGTGTCTAGGGATGAAGAACATTTTTAGCTCTAAAAAACATCTAATTTATTTAAATCAAATGTAATCTTCTGGATTGGTCTCCTACCTAATTCCCCATGCCTGTATCAATGACTTATCACCACGTTTTGAATAAATTATGAATGAATTCAGTTTTTGTAAAATATATTCTTGATTGCAATCTTCTAAAATGTACTTGATCCCTAGACACTTTTGATGTGTGTACATACATAACTTCAGCGTAAAGCAGCAGCCATTTGGTGACGGCGAATAGAATACATGGGTCACGACACCCAGCCCAACTTTTATCGTCACGGGAGTCGTAAAAGGCGACCGAGGGATCTCTCCAGAGAACGGGCAGCAGCGCTCTCTGTGAGTTAAGCCACACCATTGCGATCGCCAACCCTCCTGCCAAGCGTGGCGATTATTGGTTTTTTACCCCCAAATGATCACAAAAGTCATTGGGGTAGGCCCTCGTCCAGCAGTGGACGTGGCTGATGATGAACTTCGCGCTCATAAGCCCTTAATGTCAATATTCCGTAGGTCACTTCTATCATTTGCAGACATATTACAAGGTCATTGGGAAAAATGTCACGCTCATCTTCCAATAATCCCTATAGCGGCCCAGATGCCCCTTAGGTCGTGTTTTACGGTTTATTAGGAGCTGTAAATCTTGCTAGTCTGGAAATCATCTCGTACAAAATGATGGACGATTCGTCTAGTTTTTTTGGTTGAAGGAGTCACCCCGGATTGATTGGATCTAGGCTTGCGGACACGTCACATATAAACGACTTGAGACGAGGATTTGGCGTCGCTTATATTCACTTTGATGCAAAATGTATAATCCAACACAAACAGAAAGGATGGGGCACGGGCGGATAGCGGACACGGGACTGTGTGCTTTGCCCCTTACATGTTTTATGTTCGTGCAGTTGTTTTTATATAGGAATAACATCGAACTATTAACACGGTTAAAATTGTTCACTCACACCTGGGTCGCAAAGTAAATTAAAAGTTCTGAGATTCATATTCTCCCAGATCGATAAAGGTATTCAAATTCACATAAGGTAGGCTTGATAGACAGTACAAAAGCGAAGCTTTCAAAAAGCAAAACAACAAAATTAGAAAAATAAAAAACTGTATTAAAAAAAACCTGTATACAGCGCGTCATTTCCTTTTATAAGTGCCATCGTCTTGGACGTGAAACGATGGCGGGTCATGATTGTGGAGATTGTTGACTTTAAGTACCGTTTGCAGCAGAAGATCAGTCACTACAGTGGCGTGGCAGCCCTTCCTGCGTTGGCTGGAACACAACCAACGGACGTTTGTGTAAGAGGTGCGGTGTTTCCGAAATGTGTACCTTCCAATCTGAAGCAACACTATCCCGTGGCACAATTTTATAAAGCGAGCTGAAATATTTAATATTATTATTTCACATTCAGATTTTGCGTATGATGAAATTTCATCGATGTATATAAAACTCAAGTCCTGAGTGATTCATTCACTGACACATCAGCAACCAGCCCAAATTCTTTACCCTAGAAAGCTCTAATTTTATATGATGTCTACGTGAGGAAAGAAAGGATTTTTATAAAATCCGTCCCCTAGAGAGGTAAGGTTGGAAGTTTATACTTACCTATTATAATTGCAGGAAAAACTGTTAATAATGCATATTGGCAAGTCATCGTATCGGCCACGGTCAGCTAGTTAAACATTATTTTAGGGGAGTAACTCAATTTTTTCTCTGTAGTAAAATTGTGTTTAAAACTTTTTTTACTGTCCATTAAAGATCACAACTTTTTAAACGGTAAAATAAGCATTTATTCAGTTATATATAAACTTAGGTACTCTTCTTAGTAATTATTGAAACAATGAGATCACATAAATTGATAAAACATAACAATATTTAACGTTTGCCTCAAACTCAAAACAAAAATGTAACAAATATTAGGTTAAAATAAGTATCATTAAAATATAAACTTAGGTACTCTTCGTTGTAATTATTGATAACAATATATAAAATATTTTTTTTAGCGAAAATACATAACAATGTTTAAACGAATACCTGCACGAATGAATAACGAAAAATAATAAAAAATTACTCAGCAAATGGGTAAACACCCGCGTCACTAAATCCTTGTACTATATTATCAGTAGTAACAGCACATTGATAGGCCTCATTCAATATAGTAGAGACACGATCAATACCTAATTCACCATTATTTTTACATTCGGTCTGAGACTTGAAAATTTGACCAGTGTTTTCCAGCGGTGCGATACGGTATTGTTTAAGAGGAGGATACGTTACAATTATAATATGGTTCTCACGAGCGTAGTTCAGTGCTTGAAGACTTTTGTGCTGTCGCTCGCAGTCAATGAGCAGTAAAACCGGCGAATCCTGGGACGGTTTCACGTCATTCACGAATCGGAACAACCAATCAAAGAACGTATTGGGAGTTGCTGAGCCGTCGTCGGAAGATATTTTCGCGGCAAACGTTTCTGGGTTTGTGGAGCTCAATGGATCGGTCTTTGGAAACACCAATGCTGGAGTAGTGGCTTCACCCGTCGCATTGCCACAAATCACTGTAGTTACGCCCCAATTTTCACTGTTAACGCCCTCTTTAATTTTGAATTCGATTTCAGTCATAGCGTATATTCTGTGAGGTTTAAAATTGTACTTTGTATAGGCTTGTTTCAGCCTTCGCAAAAATATTTTGTGCAATGATATTTCTTTGTCTCTGCTCAACTGAGGCGGCGGTCCTAATTTCTGCAGTGTCAGGTTTCGCCGGTTCGAAAACGCCGCGACCCAATCAGGACTGGCCATTCCACTGGCTTCGTTGAATCTGTGATCTATGTCATTAATGATGGCGTATTCGTATGCTATGAGTTGTACGTCTCTAATATTAATGCCGTAGAAATTTGCGCTGATGTCTCTGCAGATGTTTGTCAGTTGAGCTTCTTGAGTGTCCGTAAAAACTCGTTTTCCTCCCAAGGTGCGTGGTAAGTAGTTTGTCTTCAGTCGGAGCCTCAAACAGGCAATGCTCACGCCGATAATCTCAGCAGTTCGTGTTTGACTCATCCCTTTCGCTATTAATTTTTTGGCTCTTTCAAATTCTTCAGCCGTCAAAAGTTTTTTGTTCGATGCTTTTCTGTCTTTCTTTATCCAAGTAGTTTTGTATACTAAAATTAAAAGTTAAATTGTAAATTGATTTATGCATTCACGGCGTTTACTTTCTACAAATATAATCCGGCCTTTAACTACGACAAATAAGTAATTCGTTAAATATAATAAATAAATTTATTATGCTGTACAAAACCGAACATGGCACAATAGTAAAAAAATGTTTATACGATAATCTTTAAACGAGCAATTCTTGTATATATATATATATATAATTGGAATCTCGGAAACGGCTGCACCGATTTTCATGAAATTTGGTATATGTAGAGGGATTTGGGGGCGATAAATCGATCTAGCTAGGTTTAATTTTTAGAAAACATCTTTCCAACCGTGTTTTCGGGCATGAAAAATTGCTCAAATTGTTAATACGACCCTTACTGACATCTATTGCCGAGTAGTAATACTATGCTATACGTAGGATGGTGCGGGGGACGTTTTGGTTTTGAAGTAACTAGAGATGGGGGTTATGAAAAAATCGAAGGAAAATAATCGATTTTTTTACTTGTTCGATACGGTTTATATCGGAGACAAAATCGATTCTGAAAATTTAATTTAGGGTAAAAAACGAATTTTTTTTAATTCGAGCGAAGCTCGGTCGTCCAGGTACTGTTTATACGATACTAGCAAACCCGGCGAACTCCGTTTCGCCACCAGATGGGTTCGTTTCGTTTACCCGCTTTTCTGTTGAATTTTTTCCTGAATTTTCTTTTCTATAAACCTCACGGAGCCCGAGACCTTTCCAACGAATGCAAAACCGTGGAAATCGGTTCGTGCGTTCTGGAGTTATAGCGTCAGGGAGGAAACCCCAACTTATTTTTATATAGTAGATTTGTGATATTCCAATTATTATCATACTTATATGATGGTTTTGAACCGAAAATCAGAATTAACCTAGGAAAATAAAAAGACCTCAGAAAAGAAATGACAATCCAGAATCAATCAATCAATTACAACGTCCAGGGTTCCTCGGGTCAGTCAAAGGCTTACTGCTAAGTATACTTAACATAAATATGACTTAATTTATAAAATATATATAATAATTGAAAATATTAAGATTTGTGTGAACTTCAATTAATTTCAACACTTTATTAAAATTACAATTGAATTTTCGACGCTTCATAACTCGCAACTTTTGTTTCCTTCTCTCATGATTCAAAGTCTACCGGGAGGACAGGTTAAATCTTGATGTATAAACCTGGCGCAGTTTTATGCAGCTCTGGGGGATGATGGTTGTGATCACCATACGTTGTGAGTACGACGTCCTCATCAGACACTAGGACTCCAGCCATGCATCTTTTTCTGTCATTCTTCGAACACCTCCAACGGTGGCGACCGTCCTTCAGTACGGTTTTGTGTGAATACGTATATCTGTTCAACAACAGAAGCTTCGGACCTTGAAACGACCGAATGTGAATGTATTGCGCTGGGAAAGTAAAGGAAAAGTATGTTATACAGTGCTCTCTCCCTTTTAAAAGTGCGATTCGATCAACTTGTGCAACAGTAGAATGACACCACTAAGATTAAGGTAGTTGAAGTTATTTGATTGAATTCTCCTTCTCTGTGTTTCCCAAAGTTACAATGTTCACTTTCACATATATCATCATCATCAGCCACATGACGTCCACTGCTGGAGGAGGGCCTCCGCCAATGATATTCCATGATCATTTGGGGGGAAACGCCAATAATCGCCACGCCTGTAGTGTTGTGGTTTAACTCTCTGCTGCCCGTCCTCGCCTCTTACGACCCTCTCGACGGGAAATGTTGGGCTGGGGTGGTGACACATGTATTCTATATAGCACGGCTAGAGATCACATACATGAGATATGAATATGTCTCAATTTTAAATGAAACGCGAACGGGTATTATAAATCAATACTTTCGGCACAGTTGAATGTGTCGTGAACGTCGCAGCCGCCGAACTCCAGTCCAGTTGTGACCACGACGCATCCAACTGTGTTTTCTACGTCGACGAAAATACCACATGAAAAAGCCACCACCTTAAAGTTAAGTAATTGAAAAATTTGAAGATAGGTACACCGTTGAAGGGTTATCGCCCTTAAACCTTATCCTATATTGCGATGTTAACTACTAAGTTAGTGTTCTTGTCATACTCGTATATTGCTGCAGAACATTCCAGGCCCCTGATCACTTGCATGTTGAACAAATCATTTTTTTTCCTTACAGTAGAGTAAAAAATACAGATTACACAGCGATTGACACTCAGGTTTTAATAATAATTATTAAATCATTTTTTAAACAGTTAGCAGTGCTACTATAATTTGATATAGAATCCGTCTTTAGTGTGTAGAATGTTTGGCGGCGGATGCGTGTGCTCCGTGGACCCGGACACGATGACGTGATTGGCTGAAACGTGAACATGAGCTTTGCACTTCTTGGCAGAGTACTGAGAGCACAGCCATCTCTTTCCGCCACCACGACTAATGCCGTTCCTGGAGAAAGTGTATCCGTTCAGCAGTAGCAGGCGAATGCCATCGACAGATCCCATTCGAATGTAGTCAACTGTTTGCCCTGTGGATATAAACATTATAACAATGATGATGCATTGAAGACATTTTTAAGCGATTGTAAAAAAGAAGTATATCTCAATTTGATGTTTTTTTTTCCATTTGAAAGAATATATTTTTAAGGTGGTCCCAAGATAAGAAAATCAGGGTTGATGATGGGAAACCCGATAAATCGAGGGGAACTTAACAAATCGCATGGGCGGGCGATCAATACTGGTTGAAGTCCGTTCTTTCTTCTTTAAAACTATATAAACTTATATCTCCATAAATTGTAAAGATATAACCAGAAGCTGTAGGGCGCGCGTCAAAAAAAAACGCGATATAAAACAAATAATCCCTGCGATTGGCTGTTATATCGTGTAAAAAGACCCCGATCAAACGATGTCTCAGAAACATTGCTGGACTCGTTAAAATTAACAACTTATACCACAGTATAAATACCATAGTGCGAAATGCGAGGATTTTTTTCATTTCTATACAAAACAAACGTTAGTTTTACAGGGTTTTCTCATCATCTAGGGACATGATATAGTTTTACACGGAGTCCGAAAGGCTTGGTGCGATTTTGCGTGCTTTAACTACTAGCAGATCGTTGTAAAGTCTTGTCATTTCTGTCTTGGACCGCTGTGCTCGGTAATCCGGTGCGTTGCCAATCCCTTTTGATGGGTGGACCTTAGTGACGCATGGGAAGGGAATTAAGCACCCGGGTAAGACCGCGTAATCCGACGGTATTAGAGGACTGGCAAAATCAAAATTACAGTTGAACAGGACGCGTACCCAAGCCCGCTGACGAGCTGTCATATCGACATCATAATTTCAATATCCACATAATCATTCCGAAGAGAGAACTTAATAAACAAATATTTCTTTATATTTACTCTATCTCCAATTCTATCTGTAAGGAAAGTTGCGACTTTATTGTGCCTAGCGTATGCATGAATAAATTTCAAAATATAGCATAACGTTTTCCTGTGTACTTTTTTAATAGATTAATAAATACTTCGTATCACGCAGTAGATTAGACTTATTCGTCCTATCGTACGTCAGGCCAAAAATCAAGACTTATAATCTTAAACTGACTTTAGGACTAAACAACTAGGCAACGATACGAAGAACATGCGGGAGTGAAACAGTAGGAGAAAATATCTTTTGGTCCTTAATGCGTGTATCTGGATGGAGACTGTCTAATTAGTAGTAAAAGTGACAATTTGGTTTCAGAAGTACATCATTTTCCATATATTCTTGTGGAAAGGAGAGAGACTGAAGGTGGTATGCGGCTTGCAAGTCTAGTTGTGTTTGGTGTGAGGTCCTATCTCAGTTTCTAATATTTTTTTGTGATAAGGTCGCGAAGAAAGAATGCAAAACAAAGGAAAAAACTAATGTAGCTACGGATGTTGGACCTAGTTGTATGGCGGAATCAATAGTGGTTGTCTAGTATGATGATAGAATTTTTGATGGTAATAAAATATTTGCATAAAGTTCTAGTTTAACCTATTGACCGCCGGAAGATTAATTTTGCTTTCACGATTTTTTATTCCGCTTTGATAATAATCATAAGCTTCAAAATCATTTGTCTTATATTGGCGGTAAATACGAGTATGTTATGGTTTGTAAAAAGAACGATCGATACTTACAAAAGTAGGCATGAGTCTTCAGAAAATCAGTGATTCAGTATTTTAAGGAGCAATTGGGATGGGACATGGTGGGTTCTATATCCCCTTATCTGGCCGAAAAATCTGTCCACAAAAATTGTGAGACACTGAGTTTTAAAATGCGAATATTTGCTGCCAGCCTCGGGCCAGATGAACGGATAATTATGTCGCTATAAAAAAATAATTAGCTTTTCAAATGAATAATAATTATTCATATAAGTACAATGTCACAACATCAAATATATACCACATCAATTCTTATGACATAAAAAAGTACTTGAGTACGTTTGATTTCAACACAGAGTTTCCAATTACTTAATTATATTAAAACTATGATATGACTAGAAGAAAGAGATCTATCTAATTTCCTGTACTAGTATACAATGTAAAACACTTTATAAATTCGCTTCATGAAATAATTTTTACATAATAGGATATTCAAAGACCATCGAGTCGAATTTGAAGATTAATTCACCGCGCCTGCTCGGCGTAGGCTCCGGTAGTATGCGAACTATGTTCCCTGCATTAAGTGTAGCAAAATCCTCTGGCTCTTTCCATACGAATATTGTGTCGCCATTAATAATGTTATGATACTTTTTACGAGTGAACTTTGTGTAGTAAGGCTCGTCAGTGTTGCTGTGAACTTCGATAATTTGTCCTACGTACAGTACAGTTTTATCTCTTGCCGTGAATTTCGCAACGACCCAAGCACCTTCTTGCAGTTGCAACTGGCCTGACTGTGTTTGAGACGGCCCTGAAACAATAGGTTCGTTATCGAAGCCAGTATTGTCTACCAGGCTAGTACTTGAGTACGGGTTTTGGTTGTGTGAAAAATTTCATAGGTATCAGCATCTGCGTTGAATCTTCAAAAAGAGGTACCGCTCAGAATGTATGGCAACAACATTTAGTAGGTGCCAACCTAAATCTTTACCACAGTCTGAGGTCCTTCCCACTTAACGTATACATCAATACTATTGCCAATTGCGTTTAACCCTTTCGGGGACACATCCTGCCCTTCGACGTGACAACAATAAAACTTGCACTGTCTTAATTCGAGTGTCCACGAATGTGTTAAACTGCCCGCTCGAAAGAGTTATCGTTTCTAAATAAAACAACGCATTTCCTCAACAAGATAATTTATTTTAAAGAAACAGCGTATCCATATTACTAACAGTAATCGCATCACTTGCACTGCTATACACAGCGTGTTTAGTGAAACTTTTTATATAAAAACCTTCTTCGACGCGAAATATCGCTGGCGGTGGATGCGTATGCTCAATGGCGGCGAATGTGATGACGTCATCGGCTGTCACGTGCACGTGGGCCTTGCACTTCTTGGAGTTGGCGTTGGAACACATCCATCTCTTCCCTCCGTTCCGGATGCGGCCGTTTATTGAGAATGTGTAACCATTGAGCAATAACAGAGTGGCGCCGTTTAAAGAGCCCATCCGAATATACTCCGCCTTATCACCTGAAAATACCAACCAGTTAGATTTTAATTAATCGCGCTAGGACATTGTTTTTAAATATTAATACTATTTATCGCCCAGGGGAGGAACTAGGTTATGTCGGACTCTCACCGACTAAAACCCCTCCGGTGGTCGTCGGCGGTGCGTGTCGGG
>SJJU01001227.1:0-57662 GCA_012932125.1 Conopomorpha cramerella | reverse complement strand
TACAGCAAAGTACATGCGTCCACTTGCGTACCCTTACTCTTTGTCCGTGTGATTAAGTGGTCGGGCCAGTGCAAGCCCTTCGACTAATGAGACGCCGTCACCGCGGCCGCACTAACTTGACAACTTTACACAAAGGCCAAATGGATTTTAAAGTAGGACAAGATGATGAAGGACTGGTACATTCGGGCTATTTATAGTAATATCAAAGCAAATATGGCTCTGCCAAATCACCTTCACATTGAAAGTAATTTGAACTATGGTAAGGAAAATAATTTCGTAGTCTTCATATTTTCAGTGTATTTTTTACTACACTATTAACCCTATCGTAAAAGCCAGTGGCGTGCACTGGCTTTTACGACAAGGTAGACAGTAATCCCCAAGGATTGACACCTATGTATAGGTAAGTTGTCTTAATAAAAAAATAGGTACCTACCTATCTACTCACTCACAAAACACAGGACTTCGTTAGCCTGTGTCGTAAGTATAACAAACAAAGATCTAGCAATAACTCTATTATTAGGTCGGGTAGCCAAAATACTAAGGTAGGCAGTGTATTTTTGCCTATATGGTGTGCACGCCACTGCTATTAACGTGAGTACAAGAAAAAAATATTATCCATCGCCATACATAATGTCAGCTCCATCATAAAAAAAGTCCTCGCATTGTGTAATTATTATTAGAATAAAATGTTGAAATTGACGAGCCCAACAACGTTTCTAAGACCATTGCTCGGGATCCGTCGTATAGGTACGACTTATGAACGAGAAAACCATTTATTTTAAACGTAATCTTCATTGCTTTGAGCAATATTTTTAAATCCAAAAGTCATACGAAGTGCCGACATAATATTTAAACGTTATAAATATTTTCCAATCTATTCGGCATTACGGCGAGTCAATAGCTGGAAAGCACTTGTGTGGAGTCATTTTGTTAAATCATAAACCCGACATTACTCAGTTATTCACAAAGTGCTGAGTAACCCTCTCCGACGCATCTGGTACCTCGAAGGTCACAATTGAAGAAGTGAAATCAAATCATCATTAGTTTATATGTCGAGTGGTATAATAAATAATGTTGGAAAAATGCGCTCGAGAGACGTGCTGCCCTCCGAGACGCGAAGATGACTGACTGATCCGTCGCACAAACTAATGTTCCCTTCTTTTTTCAAATAAACTTTTTATTTCTTTTTTTTCTTCACTCGTCAACCGCACAATGGCTAAGACTCATGAGTTATGCCGCGGCGTAGTTTTTACGATTGGATTAAATTTTTGTGCATTTTATTCGTTGGTATTAAGGTATTAACCCTGGGACGTGTTGGCATGTGGCATTAAAATGACAAATTGGCTAATTACTCTCGATCGAGTGAGGCTTTGACGGCGCGCCGAGGAGTGATGGTCCGTCACGACGGAGCCGCGAGAACAGCGCGATCGTGATCGTGATTTCTGAATAACATCCACGTCCATGACGCTCTACATCACGTTACAGTTACTGTGACTTCGGTCCTCCCTTCCGGGTGACAAGACGCCTCTGAGTGCTACGGCCACTGCAGTGCTCACTGCAAAATCTGGATTCATTCATACCTTATATACAAAAATGGATTGCTGTTCGTTAGTCTGACTAAAACTAGAGAACGACTGGACCGATTTGGCTAATTTTGGTCTTGAATTACACGTGGAAGTCCAGGGAAGGTTTAAAAGGTATTTCTTCCAATATACGGGGTACAAAAACGACTTCCTATGGCAAAACAAATGTTTGCCGAGACACCTAGTTTATAATAAATAGGTATAGGTTCTTTATTCAGTATCAAGGTATTCAGATGCGTAGTGCCTTATCATGTTGCAGTAGTGAACGGTAACAGTACTTACAGTAACAGACTAACTTTCATAAATAATGTATGCAGTCAGCCTAAGCTAGACGAAAATATGTATAAATAAGAAAGACTAAGTGGTACCAGACTGACTGACAACTGACGTGAGAGCACAAAATAAATTATTGTTTTGTATTAAAAGCACAATTTCCATCATATAATGTGTCTTGTTTCGTTTCTATTACACGATATTAAAGATATGCGGTCAACCCGTTGCCTAATAATTTCTTAACATATTCCTTACCATTACCACCATTTGTGTCTTGTAAAGGAAGAAAAAAAGATATCATTGTTTTTACATCCCAGACGTTTTCCAATGCAATTATTGCAAGAACTAAAATACCTGTGGTAGAGCACAAAGAATAACGATTCTTATAAGTAAAATAAAAACAAAATGGAAAACCACAACAATAAAATGTTTTCTAACAATAATGAGATACGATATGTAGGAACCCTAACTAACTACCCACCCTTAAAAATACTTGAGTGTACAAGAAAATCCCGATCGTATCGTATGCAGGTTGTTATTCAATTATTCCTGATCTCAAAGTAGAGCAAGGAGTAATTCCGTCGAATGTAGAGTTTGTCCGCGCCAGGTTTCCATACTACACATTGACCAATTTACCTGATACTTCGTTGCATTTAGTTACTTAGCTGAAGAGAGTCGAGTTTATACACTAGTGTAATGTGAAGTGACCGCTCTCGTACCTCAGGTTGTCTTTGAGGGCATTCACCGGTTTGCGACAAAGCTTTGTGCAAGATCAATGTCTTGCTTTTGGCTAGTGATGTGCAAAACCTTTGTGGAACGAATGTTGCTAGAAATCGTAATTTGTTTGTTTCGAATTTGGAACGATCCGGTTACTAGGATGCACTCCTAGTGGTAAATAAATGTCAAAAAACAATACATATCTTGTAGGTAAAATTCTGTAAAATATGTGACCATCTAGTGGACATTGGGAACGCTAAATTACGCATCTGTCAGGAATTCCATTGAAAATCAATTTAGTAACTAACCAAAGGAAAATAAATGGAATTCATCGTAAACGTAATTTACTTCAAAGTGACATACATTTACGTATGTACTTTGATGCAATTGAACGGGAGTTTCCATTCGGCATTATAAAGCTGCAAAGGGGCTCAAAGCTGTTAGATGAAAATATAGTTATTGGAAATTGAATTCAGTTGACGTAAATGCCTCTCTTGGCGCTTACTGCTGAAATTTTTCGTGTAAGTATATGAATATTTATTTGAGCTTACGTCTAGCTGTAAAAAAATAGGTAGGTACATGCTGTTTTTCGCGATTTAAAACAACTTTTTTTTCGTAAAGGAATCCTTACCTGGCACCAGTAAGAAGATTAGGAGTTTGTATCTAGATATTATATTAAAAGTTTAAAACGGGTATTATAGCGCGAAAAATAATCAAAGACAAGCATTTGGCTTACCTTCGTTGTTTGTCCTACGTTTAACGTAAGGTAAGCTGGTTTACCCATACATCAAGTAGAAACTCATTTTAAATTTGTTAACTGAAAAAAAAAACTATGAAATGACAACCCTATCTGGGTAGTGCCATCTATTTTTTTACACATCTACGTCTACTATCAGAAAACTTGTAATTTTCGAAATTGAGTTAGTTATTCGGCCATTATTAGTTAGACTCGGAGACTCTATTTTAATTTTTCTTTTTCTATGCGAGAAGTTTTGTTCTGTGTTTTTGTCCTTAAATGCTGTTCCCGATATGTGCGATAATCAGCGGTGCGCTTCATAACAGCTGAAGTTGTTTGCAAAATAACAGTACAGTAGACATTAAATTACGAGTATTTATTACTAAAAGGTACACATAATGTTTAATTATATTAAAGATTTTAAAGTTTACGAGCCAAAAATATAATATTTACTGTGTACCAAAATTTTATTAAAAAAAAAGTAATAGGGTGGAGAGAAGAGTTTTAATGACAGGAAGATTAATATTTTTCTAGACGAATTTTGCTACCACTCAAAGAGGAACAAACTTAACTTTTTTTATAATACGAGAGAAAGAGAGAGAGAGAGAGAGAGAGAGGGACATATTTACTAATCAATATTATAATTTTTAATAATTTTAAAACATTTAGTGCAAGTTTCGCACAGTCTTGAAGACTATTGCAAGTTAGTATTTTTTTAATTAGGTTACAAACAAGCGCACACCATCCTGCCTGATGTTAAGCAGCGATGTGGCCTACGATGGATCACATATGTTTTATAACTAGTGTGTAGCTTGATGATTTTTACTTAATATAGAAAAAAACCTTTGTCTTGAACTGGACAAATGAACGTGTCACGTGCAACGCATACCTAAATGGATCGAATTCTAATTATAAGAGCTTGTTAGCGCGTCACCCATTGTATTAATTATACATCCTCCTTATAACTACATGTAGGTATGTCAACGTAGAGGTATTGAAACGCTCAAATGAAACCGAACAACACATTACAACATGACCTTATTCACCTAAGTAAGTACTAGCAGTAAAAGCTCACGAAACAACCTGAAAATGTAACGCTCACTATGTCCGAACGCATACAACAGAACACACCGTTGATTGATTCGTGTCGTACTACGAATTGTCATACGCAGAAACGAATTTATGTTGGCACCGATTCCCAAAACAAATGCTTTAGATAAGGGTTCAGGGTGAAATGGAAATGTTGAACTGAAATCTGTAGAGGCTGTATCCACTAATCCCGTATGATTAGCATGAAGCGTTTAATTATTGGCTAATGCAGACAATCTTACACACAGGTAAGCTAATGGGACGGCAACACTAGCGGATGACTGCACACTCATATTGTGGTCTCATGTGTTCATAATCCTATTATGTCTATACAATTTATGATAGTACTTTTATTATTGACTAGCTGACCCGACAACAGTTGTTTTGCCAATACACATTACTAACAATGTGTCCCTGTTAATATACGTATGTATTATACATATAAACCACTCTATCTATTAAAGAAAAAACCGCATCACAAACCGTTACGTAGTTTAAAAGATCTAAATATACATAGGGACGGACAGCGGGAGGCGACTTTGTTTTATACTATGTTTTGATGTTATATTACTTAGCAAAAAAGAAAATCTCATCAATCTATCAGCCTTGCTATCTGTATAACAACGTACATAGTTATTTCAGCAAAGATCCTATGTGCGATATACAAGGTGCGGTGAAAAGAAAATACGACCTCTCAGACAAAAAACACAATCAGCTGATCAAGTTTGTATGTAGCGGGATGTCGCGAAGGAAAACCAAACCACCTGGAATGCATTCAGCAGGGTCTACAGGAACTTTGGTTTCAAAGGATATTTCCTAATCGCCAAGGAATCAAATAAGGCTCTTCCGCTTCATACATATAAAACTCAAAGTCCTGACTGATTCAATCATCATCTCCAAACCTTTGACCCCAGAAAACTGAAAATTTGCACGGAGGTTCCTTTTATGATACAGGAAAGGATTTTCCAAAATTATTTTGTATAGTCGAACTTCTTTTATGCACTAAAAGAAGTTCGGCTATACAAAAGACGTAAAATACGAGAGTACTACTAGAGAAACACTTTTGTCTTTTTTCGTTTCGTGGTACATATTTCCCAATTGGCTATTGTCAAGTCGAACAGGAGTTTGGACATGACCTTTAACAATGAAACACAAAACCTTTTTGTGAAAAAAACTCCATGGTTGTATACAGAAGTTCGAAACATTTAAATATAGAACGCTTAACAAAAAATCAGAAGTAGGTGGTCCAAACAAACGCATCTGGTAAATGTAATTGGCATTTAATTAAAAAATATAAAGTTGTCAGTAAGTAACGACTAGCACAATGGTTTGATTGAAAGGAGAAGGGCTATGTTATTTGTTAAGTTCACAGTGGTATTTCCACCTAATTAAATTTTAGAGTTAGTTTTATAGAATAATGTATAAAGAATTTAAATGTACAAAACCTGGTCGAGCGTGTATGAAATGATGTGGTTGATTTTTTTATGTAACTTCGTTTATTTGTGTGTTCAGCATGGGAAACATATTATAATCATTTTTATTACATTACCAGCGAGCCGCTCTAGCTTGGCACGGGTACATGGCACATTAGAAATCTCTAAAATGTTCATTATTTCTGCAATGCTGATAGTGTTTCCTTACTACATTATGGATGAAGTACACATATCGTGAACGTATATTATAAATGTATTACAGAAAACCGCATCAAGTTAGAAAACTTAGTATAAAACAAAGTTAGTTCCCGCTGTCTGTCTCTATGTATGCTTAGATCTTTAAAACTACGCAACATAATAGATAAAACGGTTTTCGGTCTCGTATATGTAAAAACATTAACACTGCATCTATATACTACAAATATTGTATAATTTTATTAGCTTGAGGCTTACACAGTAGGTATATAATATAAATACGTAGTCTCAAATGATTTTTGACAAAACATGTGTTTAAAAAAATGGTATCCTTACCTCTTTATAATCACAAGCTACCATAACATCGAAATGTAGAAGAAAAAGTTTATATTGAAAAAAAAATAAACACCAACTCCTCATTGTGCGCAATATTTATCCAAATGTTCTGAAACCAAACATTTGCCCAGAAAACACTACTGGGTACTCGCACAATAGGTCCGATGGTTCCCTTGAATCCACTTAACATGGGGCTGACAGGTTACTTCAATCACTATTATACTACCCGAGGCGGGCAATTGGAGCTGTTTTTTTTTCTTCTTTTTTTTTAGCCCACTCGGCCGAAGGGAGTCATATCTGAGACAAGTTCTCACGGTGCGTTATAGCGACTGGATACTTTCGCACGTTTAGTTTCCGGGGATGTTGCAGTTCGTAGCTAACAACGAACTAGTATATACAAGAAACTATAAGAAAATTGAGAATCTAAGAAAATCTTATAGAATATCGAGAGAGAGAAATTAACCAAAGTTTCAAGCATTCAGCTTACCTTCGTTATTTGCTCGATTTTTCGACACAGTTCGTAGCTAACAACAAACTAGTACATACAAGAAACTATAAGACAGCTCTGGCTTTTTTAAACTTTCTTGATATACACCCGGTTGAAACTATTAATATTAGTATATCTTGAAAGACCTCAAGAAAGAAAGAAAGGTATCACGGCGCGAAATTAACCAAAGATAAGCATTCAGCTTACCTTCTTTATTTGTTCGACGTTTCGACACAGTTACATGTGCCGTGGTCACGAGTTGACCAATTTTTTGCCTTACATAAATACATACACTTTTTGCCTTAATACCCGGTTTAAACTATTAATATAATTTCAATGTGCGTTTCTTTAAAAAAAGATATAAGTACTTGTTAGAAAACGTCAGACTTTGCTTTGAACAACATTTTGATTAAGTCAATGAATGGACTCAGAATCGGGTGTTGGCTGCTGGAATGTCTATAATCGGTATTTTCGTTACGAAAAAAAAAGTTTGCAACACTCCACTCGTTGAGTAAAAAGTCCGTACTGAGTTGTGACATAATTTTAGCAGTCGCTACAGGAATAACTACTTCGCTTAGCACACTTTGCGAACATTTAACTCGGTAACAAAATGGAAAAATTGTTACGTAACTTGTGTAAAAGTTGGTCCGTTTCACGTGACTAACAAAAATAAACAATTGCCAAAGAAAAACGGTCCCGTTTATGAGAAGTTACGTGCTCGGGTGGTTGGGACGTCAGGGAAGGCTAATCGATGAAGAACAATATGACGTAACTGCGGGAGTGAGAGGGGGGGGGGGGTTGCCCTGGACCGAGGGGAGCGCGGGCCACAACTCCCGTCCAAATATTTACCCCGGCATATGTTTGGTTTCGTTTCCTTCGCCTCATATATTTTTACTTTGATCGTGTAATGGGGCCGGGGGCGGGCAGATTTGTCCGAGATTAATTCCGGAGTCGAGAGCAGCTTCCAGCAAAATAAACTGTTATGGTTTTTATAAATATTGCGGGAAGCATGGGAAGCGTTTTTGCTTTGTAAGAGTGATTTTATTTCTCGTATGTTGAGTTTCTTACTGTAGAAATGTCAGTGACATCCACCCACTTTGTCACATATTTTTACTTTGAATTTGAATTTAATAATAATATAATCGTTGTATCAACGTCATGGCAATAAAAATGCATAAAATAAAAAATTCTCATTGGGACATGGACGTGACGTATATTATGATTGTATCATCAAAAGTCCCTGATTTGTCAATTTTAAATCATGAATTAATTAATGTACGTAGTTCAGAGCCTCACAATTGTACATATTCAGTCATTCGGCCTTTCGCATTTCCAATATGTATTAGTAAATAAGATTTATTGGGAAAACAATTTCAAACGCACACCAGATAATAAAATAAGCAGTTATTTTATTTGCTGCACTGCACTCATTTGCCCAACCGCCATTGCCACGGTGGCGCATATTTTCTAAAAGAGGGTGCAAGCTGAATCAGGTCGTTTAATGAATTTCATCAATATTGCATTAAGAGCAACTAGCCCCCTCCGCAAACAATCATTAAGAGAACGCACCGAGCAACAGTAAGGCAAACATCGCGTTTCTGAGGAAGATTAGGGCTTGATGATTTTTTTTCGATGCAAGTTGTTTTTTTTTGTTTGAAAATAAAAAACGGAAATATGTTTAGAGCCAGTTGAAGTTGTCTTGCATTGTGTTAAAAAAACGAGTAAATTGGAAACTCCGTGATGAAAGTTTGAAAAATCGAGGAAATGGAAACTGATTGATAAAATAATATGGATATTAAAAGTTTAAAACTGGTATCATAGCGCGAAAATTAACATTAAATTAGCATTCAGCTTACCTTCGTTGTTTGCCCGAATTTTCGACACGTTTAAACTTTTATAATCATGTCAGTGCGTGTTTCCTTAATACAATGTTTTAAAATAATATGGAGCTAGTAGTAAGTGAGTAGGTACCTATAATACTTTAAAAAATATATTTTTATGGTTCTCTGTAATTACGGTACATTTTTAAAATGTCTGTCCTCAGTAAAATATACAAACACATACCGAACACCATCAGTCTTAACATCGAAGTTATTTTGATAAACGCTGTTTCCTATTTAACGTACTTTCGTTCTTTCATTGAATCTTTATTCAGACAAAATATAAGGGAATAATTTAATTATATTGGCTACAATATTGCTTCCCACGGGTGTTAAAAACTGGGCAGGTACAAAAGAGAAGTGGCCAGAGGCACTTGCCACCACATTCAAATAAATCCAACTTGATAAGATGGTGGACTCATCACCATAACAGCAGTCTGAGTCTGCACACTTTTTAATTAGGTATTCCTTCACATTATTCTTCTTCGTATCGGGTAGAATAGCATTCAAAAAGAGACCTTGACAACACTGTCCTACCTTTAACTTGAGTCGAAATCACAAACATTTCAATTATATTTTCATTATATGCCTCTGTACACAAGGAACAGAACTACGAAATACCTAAACTGTGTTAGATCTATATTCACTATAAGCATCTATTGCAATCCAGTTGCGTTTTCCCCACAAAACAAATCTATTGAGCAACGTGAGCAAATCGCTTAAATTATTAACCAAGCACATTTAGCTAGTATAACAGCAATCATGTTTTGGTCAAGTGTGTATAGCGCTACGCTCCACGAGACTGGTATTTTCGAATGAGCGACACTCACAAAGGCTCGCGTGGCGACTAAAGGGACGGCGTACTAATACCAACGTTGGCGCCGGAAAATTGGACATCGGCATGTATGTGCCCAATCACACGCGACACTCGCTCAGATTAGCGCTACGGCGCTGCTGTTCCCAGCTCGACGCGACGCATGCCAACGCATACCTTGCCGCTTTACCATACAGAGAATATTGCTCCGCTCGTACACGCGGGGAAATGGAAAACGTGCTCAACGTTTTTCACAACATCATAAGCTAAGTTTTTTGTTTGGTACCTACCAGATTTCTGGAAAGAATGAAAAAATTAAACATTATCGCATTGGGAAAAGCTGCTTAAAACCAATAGGAACAACAAACTTTGCCTGACGACATCGAATTACAAATTAGATTCGAGGCCTGACTCCAATTTTAAACTGGGGCTTATTAATCGATTCTGCCTTCCAATTGAGGAGCGAGAACCTAAAACCCGAGTTACAAAGTCAGAGAAAAAAAAATGCCGGCGGACGTGACATCGGCCCAAGAGCGTTTCTCTCCATTCAAATTTTTACTTAGCATTCTAAGTACGGCGGTGGGTTTAATTTTTGAGTCTCACAACAACGGCATACTGTATTCACAGCGCGTTCCCACCGTGCTTATGTACCTAGCTAATGGTGGACTGTTTCGGATGTTGTGGAATCCCAAATGCCTCATGTTAGATGTCTTGTTGTGGTATTCTGTCCTTTGTTTTAAGAGGGATAGAGTATAGAAAGCTGTGGCGACTCGCGGTAGCTCAAGGCGTTTGTAAATGGGATGTCCTCTGGAGAAGTAGTTTGCATAGTTATGTATATATAATGTCTACGATGTGAATGTATGTTTGTAGGCTCGGACGTGGCGTGGCGTGGCAAGTCTTGGGGATGATGTGTTATGAATATCTGAAACATAACATCGATTTGTTTTCCTGTTCGGTGAATGTGGGTAGAAATTGCCCGTTCATATTTTGTGTAATTTATTACATGTTATATAGTGTTGTAATAATGTCTTGTAGAGTATGTTTTCGTATGTATTGTCGATTCTCAATTCGCCGACTGTATAAATATTTATCTAAGCCTCAAATAACATAATAGTATAATATGTAAGTAAGTAATTAAAAAGTACTTTTCCAAAACTTTACGTTTTTGTAAGAAAACAGGTTGTTTGCACAGATTAATTGTAAGAACCTACCTACATATATGTTTCAATACAAAACATGTTTCTGTGTGTTTAACCGTTATGCTGTAATTTTTAACATATCGTTGAAGTGTTCCATGTTTTCGTGAGTAATTACTAAGGGGTACTCGATCTAATAATTAATTATTTCTAAGCCAAATACTCAGTCTCCAATAGTATTTCCAAAAGTTAATTTCATCCTCCATTTTTACATTGTGTTCGAAAAAAGTGGATCGTTACATTCCAAAAACAGGCATTAAACACAACAACGCTAATTTGTATTTGCTATTCAGATGCAATAAGGGCCATATTTACTCCATTAGCATCAGCGGAGCAGCCGTGGGGCTGCCGTAAGGCACGTCGCGCGAGCGTTGCGGGGCGTATCAAGTATTTATAGTGTTTGAGAAGGTTCATAAATATGCAGCTGTAGGCGCCCGCCTTGCCGACATCAGCCATTCAGAAGCCGAACGGCTTAAGGTATAGGCGGTGACTTTTTTATATCTTTTTGTTCACAAATGGTAAGGAAATAAGTAACCAAAATAAGGAACCAAACGGTTTTTCGTCTACTTTCATGACTTGCCGGAGTCTGTGTTGCCTACGCAGTATAGTGTGGAGGTCTTCAAGTCACCGGTAAATAGGTACCTAATGAACAAGTGCGCTCCATCGTATACCACGTCACTGCTTAACATGAGGCAGGGTGGTGGTCAAACGCTTATTCACTGTGTTTAAAAAAATACCAAAGTACAATCGGTATGACGTCACATTGCAATGTACGTTTACGGTTAAATGAAACTCCGTTATAAGTTGCATGCGTTAAATTATCGTTACCCACTATGTAAATGTGACGCCATAACTAACGGTGGATATTTCAGCAGGATCTAAGATTATTCTCTAGCCTTTCTTCATCTTCTCTAATTCAAAGTCGTCGGGAAATGTACTCTGTTGCGTAATCAACTAATTTTATGATCAACTGTACTATCGTTACAACTGAGTGATAGGACAGTAGTATTAATATAATGAAAATTTATTTCAAGTAATTACACTCCTATCATTGAATAGCTTGAATAGTACAAGCGTGCTTCTAGTCCAGTCTATCCTGATAGAGCTAAACAACTGTGGAAAATCTGTCTACCACACAGTAATGTTAATTCTTCCGTAGTGTATACACTCCGGTAGCTAGAAGGCAAGTGGCGGCGCAGCGGCGGGTGAGCGACGTGGCGTGATGTTCTGCTACCGTACTGAGCAGCGCCCTCTGTTGTTTGTCTTGTGTAATACGTTGTTTGTACAACAATTTAGTGTGGTTATAAATTAGGTTTGGTTTAAACATGTTACATAATACCCAGTTTCAGTAACCTTATGGATAAGTGACCGTTATTGTCAGTTAGGCTTAACAAGTAGATGTTTTTGGTCGTTTGAGAATATATTATGGCAGTTGGACCAACTTTTTCTAACTCAGAAAATTGCGATTCCAGCAGTATAGTTGTTTTTGTGACTTGTGTGAAACTTGTTCAAATGTATTGTTTCTTATTCAACATTAACAACTATGATCACATAAACATTTAAAACAAAAAAAAATACTTTTTTCAGGAAAAGAAGTATACCATTGAAATCGCTATTGCTGAGTAAAAGAAAAGTGGGTCCGGATCCCACCTGACCCCGAATTCATTCTGTATTTTAATGGGTCGCATTAAGAGTAAAGTATTCAACATTACATCGTCATACGTGGTTTAGTGTTTAGGTGCTTGGTTTACACACGGGATATTCTGGTTACAAGACCTTTTAAAGCATTGATTGAAATGGTTTTGTGAGTATGGTATTCTAGATTCCTTACTAGAATAACATGAACTAGGTCTCAAAGTGTCAATCGTTATTTTAAGAGAAAATGGCTTTGAATTTTTACTAAGTGTGTATACATGTGACTGTACTAGGCTTAGACATGGGTCTCTTTTCCACAGCCAATGCACACTACGCAACGCTTGTACGGTGAAAGACAACATCGCGATGAAACTCGCCTACCTACAAGGTGAACCATGTAACGGCGACGGGTTCACCCCCATGTCATGTTGGGTTAAATACGCTTGGTGAACCGTGAACTTTTTTTAAATTTGATATATAAATCAGCAGTTACTGTTTTTGAATTTGTGATTATGTACATGTAATATGTAACCAGGACTTAAGTCGTTGCACCGCTCTGACACCGTAGCGGCAAACGATGTCCATTGATGATTTCGTTACTTTCATTCCACTGTCGTCCTTAGTAAAGCAGCGATCCACATTGATTGTCGCTACGATGCCGGAGTGGTGCAACTATGAGGGTATAGCATACTAGACCCCCAGCTATCCTTCTAACCATTGTAGGTAGATACATTTTCCCATTAAAAAGTGATGAAAAAGACATGTATTCTTTATTACATGTTTTTTTCATCACTTTGACAAAACTTTATGGTGGGAAATTTGGTTTTTATATCTTTTACTGATGTAGCTACACAAACTAAACCGATTTTTTTCTACGCTGTAAGACCAAATAACTTTCCCGTCCCGTACTTATTTAAAATACAAAAACAAATACACCCATTTTTTTTTGTATCACAAAAGGTAACAGGAGCACACAAAAATCGACTACAACCAAACCTGACTCCACAAGACTTTTTGTCAATAAATACGCTCCTCCAAACAACAATTCACGTGCACTTGAACAGTAAATAGTAAAGCCGTTTTCCATTCCGACCTATCTTATTACAAATCTATTCACAATCGGCCTCCGGGACTTATTGAATGATTCACGAAGTCGACGTCGCTCACTCCATTCTTGCGGTTGACATCTTACCTGTCAGTAACCTCGGCTTGACGATTAACATCAAAAAACCGCCCTTTCACAAGCAAACAACCTGAACAATTGTTCAGTTTTAACCCGCCCCCGATTGCAGCATAAAAAGGGTTGATAAACATATCAAAAGCGCTTTTTATGCAACTGGGCTCCCTTGGAAGCATGCTTTAGTGACACCTGTTTTTCGAATAACGAACAATATGAAGCATCGATTCCTCATTGTGCGGCCACAATCGAGCTTCGATCTGCCGATAATCGACATTCGATACGAGAGCGGTGGATGTCCCCGGCCACAAAGACCTCCCCGGAGGCGCGGTGTGTCGTCACAATGCACTCTATTCAACTAGATTTTTACATTTCAAAGCGAAACTTCTGTGACCTTGTACACTGACCTATTTATAAGGGTGTGCCTAAAAAAATGTAAACACTTATTTTGAGCCACTCATCGCTTGCGCAAATGGCGCATAACGTCTTGAAACTCTTGTCTTTAAAAAGAAAGTTTATTTTGCGAGCCCTCGGCGAATCCTTACGTAACGAGAGTACCTGCCAACTGAAAAATCTGCAAGGAGAATTACGCGCTGTCGTAATGCGTCGAAAATACCCTTTGAGTCGAATGTAAACTTTTATAAATGAAGAAACTCAATTAAAAGTTGGAATTGAAACGTTCACGTGAATTGCTCTGTTACGTAGGGAATTTTTGATTAGGTAAGTGCTTGGGAGTTGTAAACAGTGGGCGCGAGGCGATGCTGTCTGGACTGTAGGCTTCCTCGTCAATAGAAATAATGCTACGACTTTTTCTTGTCAGGTTACATCACAGTTTCAATCACGTTTTTCCTAAACGCAACCCATTTCAACAATTTGTCGTTGTTGACAAATCTCGGCTATTTTTATTTTGGATATTATACAGCCCGGGGTAGATTAAAAATGTTGCGCGTGTCGGCGAGGTACTTCGGGCTTTTTTTATGTTAGTACACGTGATTATAAACGAGTTGGCTTTTTCAGTCAACAAGTAAAGAGTACCTATACATATTGGACTAGAGGGATATTATGGAAAATAAGTTAATTCCTATGTTGGTAATGTGTATAATTTTGTTTAACGAAATTTCGTAACTAAGAAAAGGTTGTCAAAATGTACATGGTAGGTAGATCCGCCTGTATATATTTTCCTTCCACTGTATCGCTCGCACTAAATAGCATTTCTAGTTTTCGTTTCGTGAAGGAATAACAAAATTAAATAAATAGAAAGAAAAATCAAAACTGATTTCAACCAGTAAAATATTAAGATAAAAACCCCATGGATGCCATTTTCCATTGGAACTGGACCAAATTTACATGAGACCATACAGGAAGCATGAGCTTTAAAAAACCAAGCATCATCCAAATCAGTTCACCTAGTCAAAAACATTTGAGGTATGAAACATAAAAAATACCGTCGATTTGAGAAACTCCTCCTTTTTTCAAGTCGGTTAAGAAATGCAAAGAAATGCCTAGTTTATGAAATGCCTACTTATCTACGGTTTCAATTTGTAATCCTCCCAGCGTCGTAATTTTAGTGTCGTAAGTCCATTGCGTAAGGTACATAATAAGTAAAATTAATAGATATATTTTATTTATTCGATGTTCATGTAATTGATACTGTGTGTCGAAACGCTTGACCTACACAGTGACTTATACTTTGGTAAAGCTGAAGTCAAGTTGCATACAGTGGAAATCTGCAAGGAATGGTATTTATTAACTAAATTTATTGACAAAAGGCGGTTAAGAAAATCGAATTGATTTCAGAGATTTTTTTTCTTAGAGACTCTAAGTAAAACTTCTGTTTTTATAGTGAGTGAAAGCTTACTGAAGTAATATGGATTTGTTTTGAATATTAGCCTCCTCTTAACAGACTCTTTCGTAACTTCAGGTAACTTGTGTTCCGATGTTATCTTTCAAAGAGAAAAGTTTTATTAAAATAATTGTCGCTCAGCGACAAGGTAATTCAATTAATTGACCTTCAAATAACAAGAACTAAAAAAGTAGTAACTAATACTTCCATAATACGAAGAATGGAACAACATTATTTTTAATTTTATGGGAATATGTGCTTTATTAATTTGGATTAATCTAGTAATAAAGCACTATTTCTATAAATAAAATGTGTCGGCAGAATAAAAGAAACTGGATATTTAAGTAAAAACCACTCGCTTACACATCACAGTTTAGACGATGTACCCTATACCGATAGTATACCGTTAAAGTTAGACACTTGATTTGAGCCTAAATTTTTTTGTTTTTACAGATACTTCATGTGAAATGACATGTTTCACTATGAGTGTAAACTTTAGACGCGGAGGTTACAGCTGGACTGTATGGACAAGTATCTGACCAACTGGACTACTTCTACTACTACTTCGTCGGATACTTGACTTGTAACCGGGAGGTCGCGGGTTCGAGACCGGCTACTGGACGTGTACCAATGGGACTCTTTTTCAGAGCCTATGTACGCAACGCAACGCTGGTACGGTGAAGGACAACATCGTGATGAAACCCGCACACCACAAGGTGTGTGAACCCTATAACGGCGATGGGCTCACTCCCTGTCACGTTGGGTTAAATACGCTTGGTGAACCGTGGGCATTTGCTTATTAAGCAAGTGCATCTGCCTTCCCCGCTTTGGGATTTAAAGGCGTGAAGTGTATTTTTTTTAAGTTACAGCTTTGATGCAAAATTCGTAGTGGCTCGATTTCAGGTAAGCCTATGTGCAGCAGCACACTTCTGTGGCCTTACATAGTGGTGATGAAGTCACGTTAATTCAAAATGGCGTTAACAAGACTCCTATAGAGCAATCTCCGCTTAAACCAATCGGTGAACAGGCGTGACGTAACGTATGTAATTAAGCCAGTTTGGAGATTAATTTCATTGTTTACAAATGAGCATGTGCCGAACGTGCCACCGCCACGCGTCTGCCAGTGACGGCGCGACGACCAAGTGGCGGCCAAGTGGCGTCACAGTGGCCAGCAAGTGGCGCGTCACCTTCCTGCAAGGTGGACTTACAGAAAACTACTTATACCTATCCTATCCTATGTTGCTTTTCCTGCTTCTCTTTTATGTACAAGATAGGACTCGGTACCTCAATTCCGTTCTTTGTTCAATGTAATGTGCTTTGTATAAATAAACTTATTTCATTTCATTTTAAACTTATTTCACTTACCTATATGTGGTTGGTCGTTAAATAATATGAATATTAATATAGAGGAGAAAAGACGTGCCTACCAGTTATGTTAATCTAAATACCTACACTTCGTGGGCATTACCTACTAATATTATAAACGTGAAAGTTTGTATGTGTGGATGGATGTTTGTTACTCTTTCACGCAGAAAGTACTGGACGGATTTTGATGAAACTTGGCAGAATTATAGCTTATAAACTAGAATAACATATAGGCTATAAGGTATTTTGGTAAAACAACGTTTGCCGGGACAGCTAGTATGGAATACATTCACATTATATACCAATTATTTTATTTAAATGCTTAAAGTATGAATGAACAGATGCAGACTCTTTATTGGACTGTGCAGTACGAAAAAAAAAATGGGCAATGGTAAGGTTGCAAGAAGCGAAACTGCTTTCAGGTAACAATACAGATTTAAATGCCTTAACTCTATATTCCCACCAAATGATCACGGGAATCATTGGGAGAGGCATTCGTCCAGTGGACATCTGGTTGAAGATGACTCAATATGAACATTTTTTTTAATCAAACAATAATATAAGTAATTTTTTTTCCGTAGCACATGTACGTAATTATACAATTGGTATTGAAATTATTTTCGTCTACTTTCACAGTTCGAATCGCCAGGATGTGGAATGACTTGCCGGAGTCTGTATTTCCTGCGCAGTACAGCCTGATGGATGTTAAGTCACCGATTAATAGGTACCTAATGAACAAGTGTGCTCCATCGTAGACCACATCGCTGCTTAACATCAGGAAGGGTGGGAGAAAAACGCTTCACGTTCACTGTGTAAAAAAAAAATATTTAAAGGTTAAGTGCGTTAGAAATAAGTGTTTCCGCTATAGGTTATACGGTGGCGCGGGACAAAGGCTCTTCTTGTAGTTTGTAATATTTTCCATTACAGTAAAAAATAATATACACACATCAAAAGTGTCTAGGGATCAAGTACATTTTAGAAGATTGCAATCAAGAATATATTTTACAAAAACTGAACTCATTCATAATGTTGTGATAAGTCATTGATACAGGCATGGGGAATTAGGTAGGAGACCAATCCAGAAGATTTGATTTAAATTAATTAGATTTTTTTTAGAGCTAAAAATGTTCATGATCCCTAGACACTTTTAATGTGTGTAAAATTGAAGTAGGTTAACTAGTATTTACTTACGGATAAGTAACATTTGTTGATACATTGGATGTACGAGTGAAAACAATATACCTAGAATATTATAATATTACTTACGTATTGAACACGAAACAAATAACCAAAACATTATTACATGGAATACTAGAATCATTAGCCAATAAGAGGCGAAATAGGCGAGCATAGAGGGACACCGACATCCGCATGCAGATGTTTATGCCAAAATGTAGATAGAGGCTTTACCCTTTGTATAGTGCCATAGGATTTTGCATCGTGCTGCATTGGTATGTAGGCTTTGTTTGTATTGTCAGGCTATGGAGGCTGGTAGTGACAGGCCGGCGATAAAGTGTCGATTAGCCCCTCACAGGCTGTATTCAGTGCGCGGTGGCCGGGTGCGCCGCGCTCACCCCATACAGTCAAATTTTCCGTTTAAACAGAAGCGAAACAGTACCTGCCTATAGATATGATATTTAGAGGATGTGGGAGCTAGAACATTCGACATAGTAAGTTAAAAATAAATACTTCGGATTTCCAATAAGTAATCTCACTTCTTTCTCTTAGACCGCCAGCCCGAGGAAAATATTAGAGACTAGCTGTACCGCACGGTTTTACTCGCGCCTTTTCGTTCCCGTGGGAATTTGGCGGATAAAATATAGCCTATGTTACTCAGGAATAATGTAGCTTTCCAACAGTGAAATAATTTTTCAAATCTGTCCAGTAGTTTTAGAGCCTATACAATTCAAACAAACAAACAAACCTTTCCTATTTGTAATATTAGAATAGAAGTATAGATACATATTTAATTACTACACTCGGGAGCAATGAAATTTACTCATTTTATTACTGCAACCAGTAGTATAATAAGTCGATATCATTGCTCCCGAGTGATTGATTTGCTATTTTTTGAAGTATGAAAAGGTGCATTCAATCTCCTTTAATTTTACACGGTTCCTTCATATTGACATTCATTATCGTCATCGTCAGCCACACGACGTTCACTGTTGGACGAGGGCCTCCCCCATTTCTATGGTCAATTGGGGGGAAATGCCAGTAAAAGCCACGCTTGGCAGGCGGGTTGGCGATTGCAGTGGTTTAACGCAGAGCGAGCGCTGCTGCCCATCCTCTGGAGAGTTCGCTCAGTCGCCTCTTACGACCCCCACGACGGTGAAGTTGGGCTGGGGTGGTGACACGTGTGTTCTATTCACCGTCACTACACAGTTTGAAATCGGAATATAAGGAAGGTAGTTAAGTATTCACAACATATGTTATTAATGACTATAAATACGACATAACAATAAATACAACATAATAGACTACGTAGATATTACGTGTACGTAATATGCAGTAATATTTTACTAACAGTAAAATGTTTAGTTGCAAAAACGTAAAGGAGTATTTCTGCAAAATATACTCCGCGTATGAATACCGGTTAGCAATATAGTTTAGAAACAAACAGATTCTCAGCCATTCGAATAAAGACGTTATATCACTAACGTAATTTCGTTCTCACTGCGAAAATGGTGAGGTAAAATATACAGTAAGTAAATACAGTCATGAGCAAAATTCCGGGTAATATATAAAACTTGGGAAGGAGTAATATTGAATACAAGACAACAGAACTTTATGACTTTCTTTTTCGCTACTTTATTGTCTTTAAACAGATTTTTAAAGGATATTTTATATAGTTTCCTTTCCTTATTTAGTTATGCTCCTCGATTGCGTGATATTTATATGTTTTGTGTACACAAAATTATGTGTCACCCGCAATTTTGCAACACGAGTGTATTAGAAATCTTTTGTCTTTATCAAAATGCTAAATTAGCCAGTTTACATGTTGTATAATCACTCACTAGAAACTTCGATACAGGAATTTGGTACAATAGAAAACGGTTTAGTATTAAATTAGGCAAATATTTGCTTGGCTTAGTTATAAACATTAGCATCCAAACGACCTTCACACGCTAGTTCAACAAACTATGTACATTTATCGCACACCCCGGTATCATTATTAATATTCTCCAACACCTTCTGGACAGTAGGTACGTACCAGCTCCACGAATTTCGCTTACCTATATACTTACTGGCAAGCCATTATGATCGTACATCCGCATGGCATAAAGACGAAGATTCTGTTACGAAGAAGCCGGGCGGTGCTTTCGACAGTACTTTATTCAGCACAACACCAACAATTTAATTTAAAATGATGCCTAAACTCCAACAACAAACTCGCAGTGAAACAATTTAGCTGGCAACTCTCCGAACTTTCTCGAATAGTTTAGCTTGGCGTCGACGCGCTGTATAAAATGTATACAATATGAGCCGTCATAAGATGTTTGGAATGTTTTTCTCATGGGTATTTCAAAGACGTGTTGTTGAGTAAAAAGTTAATTTTGTTACTAATTAATCAATGAATGTTCCTAATTTAAAAAAATACTTTAGCGACCACTAAATCAACGACAACTAAATTGATCTAGTTGAAATATTAGATAGATAGAAAATTAAAAATATTGCTTAAAAATATACTGATTGTAAGTAAAAGTAATATAAGAATTGTATTTTTTGGTGGAGAATATTGAAAATTTAAATTCCTCCATAGTAGGTGCCGTGAAACAAAAATACTTTCCTTTTATACAAACTATATGACTATATTTAATATCGAAAATGCAAAATAACGGAACAATCCGTTGACTTCAGCTACAAGTAGGTACATAGTGGGGTAAGTAGGTATCACGAGGGTCGGTGTTTTTGTCTCTCTCTGGCTAAGAAAACCCGAGCGGACCAATGAGGGGGTGGGGTGACACGCATTTCCGGGCCCCCTCCAATCAGCTGCTAGAACAATGCCGGCAGATATATCGCCAGATGTATAACTACTGCTTTATGTCTATGTAGAGATATAAAGTAGCTGCGGAAGACTGCCGGCTGACATTGAGACGGGGTAGGCATTATTTTTTCAACTGCGCGACGTCTCGAGTTGATGGTCCCCAGTCTACGGTTGGATTGTTTTGCGTCTGTTATGTTGGTACTGCTGATTCTTGACAGTGCCCTCAAGGAACAAATGTAGTTAACGTAAACGTAGTTTTGAGAATGTACGAAAAAACGATCTACGAATGAATGATGGAGCGAAAGGGGTATGTCAGGGCCGTGAGAAAAGGAGATCTGTAACCTCTGCCTACAGGGAGACAGGCGTGAAGTGTATGTATACGTATGTAGTATGTGTATACGTAAGTAGTTTGAGAATGTGTCTTACATGTTGAACTAATGTGTTGTAGGGAAGATTTAAAGCATCGGGATCAGATACAAAATAAATATGTACACGATCCTTATATACATATTTCTTTGATTCACCCTATCATAACCGGATTAAAAGATAAGTTTTGATCAGAACAGGCAAAATTTCAATCTTAAAAGAAAATAAAGCGCAAGAGGTATTATCCTGAACGACATCCTGTGTCGGCTTATTTCAGCTGCGGAGTCGGGCTTACGTCGTTAAAGGTACATTTTTCTTCGCGCTCCGTGTACCTGGGACCCTCCGACACGGGCCCCACTTCAAATAAGACCCTCACATATGGAAACACAGCTTCAAATGCAATGATTACAAAGCGTACACTGTAATACTACAATTTGACTAACGCGAATTTTCTGCGTTGACCCCGTTCCAAAAGATTATATCGTACTAGTGTGCAACAGGCGAAAATGATCCCCACGTCTAGTATATTACGATTGAATGTTGAATGCGGAGGGGAGGTTGTGAGAAACAAATCTGCGTACGGCCCAAGGTGTCGAGTAACTCGTGTCCTTACCCTCTCTTCTTTGTTCGCGCCGGAAGAGTACGCTAGAATTACATGCTCGACTCTGATGTGCGCTTATTTTTACGACGAGATATTGTGTTACATACCTACAACCGTATAGTTACTACGAAGAAATGCGGGAAGGGAAAAAAAAAGCGAAACGTATTTTCTGTTTGGTTTCAACAGACACTGTTTTTTTTATACAATGCAGAGTGCAATTTCACTGTACAATTTGAAATAAAAGATGTTCACAGTTGGACTGAGAAAATAATTTCCCGGGCCGTTTTACCGGTTCGCTCATTTCGCTCGCAGCCCCCGTCCGAGGCGGACGCCTCGCTCCGCATACACAAACTGGAATTAAATTACCGTCCAAACTATTTTACACGAGACCAGAGGCCATAATTAAACCGGGGGGAAATCGGATGCCTTATCTGGCCAGCGAGAAATAAATAGTGTTTTCTTTGAATGGTTCCTTCGCAGCGGATTGTGGCGAGTGAGCGGAATTAGTAATGATTGCTGTATAAAGTAGCAACTTCAGCCTTTGCGGAGTTTCTTCAGGTTCCGCGCAGATAATCAAGTCCGAGTTCCGGCGGATGTTGCGGGATGCGCCTTTCATTCAATTAAGTCTCCTACAACGTATAATGTGAACTGGAAACCGAGATGATTACAAACCTAATACAAAGTTAAAGCTCTGTTTTACCTTCACATCTATCAAAGAACAGAGGAAAGCATAGTCTGTTTTGTAGATTGCTTCTGACTTTGTTTACCCACAAAATCGGGCACAATTCCCATTGCGCGTCTGAAATAATTCATTCTTTACGATCAAAGGGGAATAATCTGGCAGCAGCGGGAGCTTAATCAGAATCGGTGAATTGCTTTAAATCCCGGAAAACGTAGGAAATATCCTTTGTGCCGGCTGTTTCCCGTGCGTGGAGCTAATACGCTATCGGTGCGTAATGACTTCCTTAATTAATTCAAAATATTTCCGCGAGGAGGCGCCTCCGTCGCCTGTTACACTCTCACTGTTAACTCTACACACTTTCAACTTCCGTTGAAGCGATCATCTCCCGGCTCATAAAGCGCTTATCTATTACGCTGCCTTCAGCTGAATATAATGGTTATAACTAGGGACGGTAAACGACGTCGTCATATTACTGTACGTGTATCCGACATAATTAACAATTAATATAGATAGCAATTGCACAAACATACAGTAGGAAGTAGTTGCTATATACAAGAACAACAAAATAAAATCTACACCGCACTTACTTTAAAAAATCGCTTTTAGGCTGTTATTTTTTTAGGTTTTATATAATATTATTAAAATTGTTACTCGCAGTTATTTTAATCTGCGATGAAAACTTACATTAGTTTGTATCAATATTATTACGATCTATTACATTTAGTATCTTTAACAAAATCTAACGCTCCAACATGAAATATTAATTCTGTTCTATTCTGTCGTTGTTATGTAGCAAATACGTAATTCTGGCGGTATCTACCAACATTTAAAAAGAAAAAAAAACGGTCCTGGTTTCCGACCTCAACATTTCCTCGCACGTATTACTTGATACTTACATATCTGTTCTTATATAAGGGAGGAGTGTGTGATCGTAGATGCTACGCGCCGTAGTCGAGCCCCCCGTTGCTACGGCGTAGCAGTATCGGGGTCACAGTGCGGAAACACAAATAGTAGAAATATAGTGACATACTATAGGTATTATTGCTATAAGTGCTTGTTTTCAATATTTTGTCCTTGGAGTAACATAAACGTTTAAAAAAGGAGTTTTTTAACAAGACAGGGACCAGGAAACTTATTTTAAAGAGGATTTTTTACTTTCGACAGGATGTTATGGACGATTAAAGTAAAAATAACTATTATATTATCCACTATATTACTATACTATAATATTATCCCTGAGGAAAATAAGCAATTTCATCCTCAAATTTGCATAGAAACGGAATAAAACGTAAGTAAGAGGGAGTAAGTAATAAGCTAACAAACATAATTAATCCCTACAGAGTACGCTAAAACAACAGCTCATAGAACTTTCTCTTCTTCACTTGCCTGCATTTCAAAGCTCTCTTTTCCCAAGTTTAATAGAGATATTCTCCACTGCATATCGTTACACTGTATCACCGGAGGCTGTAAGACGTAACTTTAGGGGACTATTAGGGAGCTTATCTTTACGGCGAGACTCCAGGTGCCGGCGGCGAGAACAAATTCACAATAATGTACTGTCATTGACAAGATGATCTCCACATTTAAATGTGCTACAAGACCTCACATTGCTTGTTAATATTTATATTGAAGAGCTCAGCTTAAAATTGTGTTTGCACGACTTCTATGCAGTTTCAAGTGGTAGCCAGATTATATGGATCATACTGGAAGTGGATACAGCGCTGTAAATGTAACTAAGGGTGATAGAATCTTGATTAGTACCTAATAGTTAAACTGCGAAGAGCAATTTTCTTGTATATTTCTTGAGTCTTAAGTTTTTATTACATACATAAACAAACTATGTTTCATTTCAAAATGTTTGATACAATGTCTCAAGTATTTTTCTGATGATTGGAGAGTCGGATTTCATGTCAAGGATTTCATGTATTATAAGTGGCCAGTCTGCCACGCAATAGCCTGTTGGAATAGCTGTAATGATAGAATGTTGGGAAATTTATTGGATTAATACTTAAATTATCATCATCATGTCAGCACACTGACGTCAATCCTGGACGTAGGCATCTAAATGTTATTGTATTCATTATTAGTATATCAAATTTTAGTACGTAAAATTATACTTTCTAATGTAAAATGTTATAAACGAACATAATTTTAAAGAAAAAAGAACCGACTTCGTCCACTGAGTTGTTGTTGTAAAATATTTATATTTACACACATCAAAAGTGTCCAGGGATCAAGTACAATACACATACATTTTACAAAAACTGAATTCTTTCATAATTTATTCGAAATTTGGTGATAAGTCATTACATGCATGGGGAATTAGGTAGGAGACCAATCCAGAAGATTAGATTTGATTTAAATAAATTAGATTTTTTTTTAGAGCTAAAAATGTTCTTGATCCCTAGACACTTTTGATGTGTGTATTTAGTACTCGTCGCCCGCACATACGATTTCTTATGTTCCCTTTGATTTATCGTCTTCGCCATCATTAAACCATGATTTCCTTGTCATGGCACTTCACGCCTGTCTTCCAGAGGGGTAGGCAGATACTACAGAACTCCATTTGTCACGGTCCTGACATACCCCTGTCGCTTCATCTACATTCATACATGTTTTCATACATGACCTCCGGTTTCGAGTACTTTTCACGCACCCTCCGCCAGGACATCACCAATCTGGTCAATGTGTGTCCTTCTGGGTCGACCTCTACTCACCCGTTACTCTATAATATATTCTAACATAAAGAAAATCATCAAAATCGGTTCATAAACGACGACGTTATCCGCGAACAAACAGGAAAAAAGCATAATACGGTCTAATTGAGAAAATCTCCTTTTTTGAAGTCGCTTAACAAACAAAACAATATCTATCTTCAAACTCTCTCAAAGTTAGATACTAACTCAATGTATAAATTAATTAACAGTCATTAATTTATTGACAAGTGAAACAGGGGAGCGTAAGTGTTTCATGTGTAAGATGAATCCTGAACACATGTGGAACTCCTTGAAGCCTTCAGGCACTTCTCATTAAGTACACGCCCACTGACGCCTCACATAAGGTTAATAAGTAACCTAATATATTGTGAAGCCGCAATGTATACAGAAGATATACAAGCCGACGCCACTTAATTGGTCTTCGGGCAGAAAGCTCAGCAAGCACTGTAACGAAATCGTTTGATCTCCAATAATTCAATAATACGGCGTTCTGTTATGTGAAGCACATATAATCAGCCACGAGATTATAACGGGCATGTTCGACGTATGAAGAAATAATGACGTGAGCCATAAGCCCAACAAAACATTAACAAATAAACTGTTGCGCGCCATTCAAATACGAGCGGAGAAAACGCGGGAGACGTTATTGTTGCCGCCACAATAGGCGCTTCTGATTGGCGGAAGGAGGCTCTCCACTAAATAATAAAAAAAATATATATCGGCGCGTCATTTTGCACAATTTTCGTGGAATTTTCAAACGATAAAACCTGTCATTTCGCTGTTGATGTGCGCCCATAAAATATTCATGCAGACGGGAGAGAGATGAGCGATTTTTTCTTCGATTTTCACACCGAAATGAGATGTCATTTTCCGTGTCATTAGCAACGGTGGGAGCGCTCGGCGTCACTATTTATACGCAAATACGATAAAAATGGCGCGCGGCCGATCGACTGTTTGACGCGCCATTGATAAATTGCGCCCTTTTCAAATTTTCTTATCTTTTCACTTTCTTATTGGGCATTTTCATTTTTTATAGGCGCTTAATGTGTATTTCGATTGTGTTTTGTTTGAGTGATGTTTACCGACACGCCGCCGTAATTTGATGGTCGTTTTACTGAAGGAAACGAAACTGCCGGTTTTTAGCTCAAATGGGGTTTCGATTCCTTCAATGAGCCTTCTCTTTGTAAGGGAATCAGCGGGACTCTGGGAATATCAAATCCCTGTAAATATTTATGTTACAATTCAGAGATGGTCGGTACGTTTACTTCTTTTAAGAGTAGACTCTAGGAGTGTGAAGACTTTCATGAACTGTGGCCATTATAAAGAGTTCTAGAATAGTGTTGACTATGACTCTAAAATGATTTTTTATATTGTTAGATTTTACCTCTTGCTCTATACATTGCGACCATAGTCTTAACTTACTACCACCATTATACAATATACACGCAATATTTACAACACATGAGAGAACCTCGTTACAGTAAAAAAAGCATGCATCTGGTCGACTAGATGGACACGGCCGTAGCGCCGCTAACTAAGGGCTGGCTCACGCTGTTCGCACGACAATATTGCCGTCGCCGGACCGCGCCCTAATCCCGGGATTCATTTATTTTTGACAACGCAATACGATTTTATCACACGGCTTCTGCGATGCCGTTTGCCGTCTGTTATTACGCTTCTGCCTGTTTATTTGGCGAGGGCGGGCGGGCACGGCGGCGAGGGCGGCGCGGGTTGCCGAGCCCGCGATTAGCGGTTGTTTGATTTGATTTGATGAACCACTTTTTTCTCCACGGGATTTGTTTGAATATACCTTTTAGTTGAGTCAATGAACGGTGATGTTTGCACTTATTGACTTAGAAGTATACGCTGTCGTCAAATGTTTCAGTTGAAAGCGTGTGTTTACTTGTAATTGTTGGGAGTTACTGTGACTTTAAGCAGGTGAATTGCGAAACAAATGACAAAATTAATCTGTAAAATGAGCTTGTAATAGAATACATCAAAATACTAGTATGTATACTTTATATACGTCAGCTGACAGGTAAAGCAAGTCCCATGTTTGCAATAATTTACGTATAGGTATTTTGTGGAACTGGTATCTTAATAATATTAAATCATACGGCAAATGTTGTTAAACCAAATTAATACCCACTCGCAATATAACACGCGAAATTCACCATTGATTCCGGTATATGTTTCACACGACATTTGTGAAGCTTATAGCGACGTCTCCGTGAAAGTGTTAAGTTACGTTCATACAATGCTGTTTCAAGTTATCATTCAGCCATGAATACAGAAACGCATGTATTTATTTTTATTCATGGTAGCATGTTAAAGGCAACACTATAACAAAACAAAGGCTGTAATTTATACAATGGTTACTTAACGTTAACTTGAGTTTAGTATATCTTAAGAATAGTACTTCCGCCATTATTATTAATTCCCTTAAGGTACTGACAGACATGCTACTTAGTGCCTTGTCTTTGGAGCTATTACGGTACGTAACCATCAAGCCGTCAAATATCTCAAAGCTTCGAATCAAACAATAATATTAAGGGAACCTTACTTTAAAATTAAACTTACCAATAATGGCGGAAGAACTATTCCTAGAATATACTTAACTTAAGTTAAGTAACCATTGTATAAATTAAAACCTTTATTCTGTAAGAGTGTAAAACGAAGTTCGCTTGCCTTTGACATAGACGCCATAGCTTTTACTCTGATATGAGCTTACGACTTACGACTGGTGATCTTTAAACGTAATCAAGCCAGTTAAGTTTATAATCTGCCGACCATCTCAATAGAACCGCCATTATTATTCACGGGTCACGTGCTTCTACCGTCAGTCACGTGGGCGCGGTCTCCCGTCCCTTTCCCTCGATGTTCGCAGCGGGAACGACTGAAAGTGACAGCACTAGGGGTCGCTGATAGGGTTATAATTAGTCGGTTTGAGAATAAACTTTCTGTTTCGGACGAAGCGTGGGTTTCGCTCTATTTATCTTGGAGCAAGATTATTATTGGTTTATTTATTATGCATTATACCTCTCTTTCTCTCTCTATGGAAAGTTCGCTCCTTAGACGAAATTTCTTATAATGTATGACTTAAGCCCTTGATAATAACAGTTTATTACTATATTTTTATTCAACGCGTATTAAGATGAGTTCCGTGGTGTTACGCATGTATGCCGTTCCTGAGGGAATTTGGGGATTTAGACTTTTTAGATATTTTGACACGCACGTGGCTTTCTATTGATAAAATTTACATAATCGGTTCAGTAAATCTACATATAATCTATATATCTTATTATCTCTCTAGATCTTAGTACCTAGTGTAGATCATAATTATGAATTACACCTCAGACCGATGTACCCATATAATAAAAATCTGTCTTGCAGTTTTGTAAGAGATTGGTAACGAACACCGCGCCACAAGAAAATATATTAGACGAGTTTTTATATATTACTAGTAGACATGATAGACGTTGTCCGACCGAATATAAAATTTCCAATTAATATAATTTCCTGCGCAATTTTCTTATTTTTTCATTCATAAGAACCTTTTCCTGAGGCACACAAAATAAGGAACAACAAAGAAAGATTTAGAGAAAATTTTGTGGTTAGCAACACATTGAATTTTTGCGATTCATTATATTAGGTATAAATGAAACGCACGTCAATGGCTCAGTGGAAGAAAATCATCCCTCCGAAGGTTCGGAAGACAATGAACTGTTTAGTCGGCACAGAAAAAAAAGTTTTGTCATGCTAATGCCGCTCGGGTCACTCGCAGAATTTTGCTTATTAAAGTCTTTCGGGAGACATGATGAGATATTTTTTTCATTTTGTGTGTGTGTGTGTTTTTTTTTTCACTAAAATGGTTTGTAATACTGTTGATTAGGTTTGCTTTTCGTGTCGGCGTCGTTGGGTTTCGATGTTTTTAAATGCAGTATATATTTACAGTGTTAAAGGAAACTTTAGGGGATATTTTGGGTGCGAGAGAGATTATTAGTCGGTGTAGCTACTTACTATGGACACACTTGAAATACTTCCTTCCACCTATCTATATTATGCATAAAATAAATTCCAGTTTTCCTTGGTCACTGGAATCATGGGTGAACGGCTGGACCGATTTGATTAAAATTATATTCGTGTTGTGTTTTTATTGGTAGAAGAAGGATCTTATTAAAGAAAAGAACCCAAAAACAAGAAAATATGTATACTAATTCAAAATGAACTAAGACACAACAGCTTATGAAATATTCAGATACATAACATGAAGATGAGATACAATAGTCGTTTATCGTATACCGTCTACAACTATTTTTATTATTAAAGCAGTAAACTTTTACGCCTTTTTGAGTAGGTAGTCATATGCCTATCACTTTTAAAATTCAATCAATAACTGACTAAAATAAACATAAGAAACATTATAATTCGTCATCGATTCGATAATCCCGAAGCGAAATCGATTGTATATGAATTAATATAAATCGCAGCGGGTATAGCATGACGCGCGTGGGGCTGTTGGCGTAACACGACAATACTTGCTTTGATGTCACGCGGTACAAATTACAAAGACACTGGTAAGGATTCTGGTGATCGACTCGACGTTGTAGATGCCTATTGAGCATTCATTTAAGCCGGGAAGCCCGGTGATTACACAGTTTTATATGAAGCCGAGCAGAATGAGACCACTTCGGTCAGATACCGCAAACGACAATGATTGATTGATTGATGGTTACGATATTTTGTCAATATTCGTGTGAAACTAGTCGTATTTTTTAAAATTGGTGGTGTACATAAGAGATTGTAGTCTCTTGTCACTTTACAGTATGTCTATTGGTCAGGCTTTGAGTGACTTTGAGAACAGCACCAAAGGTATTCTTCATTAAGTTTATATAACTGTGCAGAGTACCACGAAAGTGACTTTTAAATATAAGTACAAATTAATGTTATTAAAATCGCAAAAATCTATTTATTTATTATGGCTCGACATTTCCTTTCTTCGTTTTATTTTTTATTATTAATACCTTTAAAACTCACCTTAATCCTATTTTACTGACATTTTAAAATTATTTTACATATTTTTTTCTCTGCTGTTGTGTGTTGTTTGGCAATGTTTTTTGTTTTTAATGTGTTATTCATTATCTTGTAATGTAACTTTTGTATATGTGACAAATGTGAATAAATGAATAAATAATAATAACATTTACTTTAAGTTAAGAGCGAGACGAAATTTCCTTCCACCTCTTCTGCGACTTAGATCACCTTTTACGCCATGCTTAAGAATAAACTAAGCCGGTATCTTTATTTTCTCCGAAGACAATAACATAAAAAAGCTTCCCTACTTCCTTCCATTGATTTATAAGTTGAATTTGACTAATTTAGCCATTGCCGCCTCGAACGTTAGTTGCGTCTTAGGGGTTGTAAATCTGTATGCACATTTATATTTATGCGTGTGCGTTACGAGTGCAGTGAAGCCAGCAGGGGTAGCCGCAAGTATGTGCACAAGCACCTCTGTAAAGCCGCCGAAACTAATCGAAACCTCACGAACCACTCTCGACCCCCTTTTGTTTTTTACGAAGGGTCGCAAGCCCGGGTGCTAAGTGCGGCCTAATGCTGAGCAATTTCGACGTTGATCTGTCGCAAAGCCATCGAGAAACACATAAAAGAGCTTAATACGCTGTTGTACGGAGTTGTGGTGTGTTCGCGATGAGTGTGCCTCCGCCGAAGTGTGGGCTGGGCCCGTTCGTTGAACAGAACAAGCCTAGTGAATAAATTATTACAATAGTCGCCAGAACGAAATATTGTATGGAAACAATTACGACATAGAAATCGAATGAAATATCAACACTTAATAGGTATAGGTATATATTATTTTACATTGGTGAAAATTCTTGCTTATGACAAGCGAAATGAGAATGGAATAACAAATCTGGAGCGTAATAATGTTTAATATCTCTCGCTGCGAGGAAATTAAAAGATTCAAACAGCGGCCACTTACAGCAAATCCCGGCACTAAAACTCTATATATTTCCCGACAAATGTTGTAAAAAATCATTGCCTCCGTCTACCCTCGGCCCTTGCGAGGGGAAAAATCTAATCTGTGCATTTTTTTGCGGGACCGCGATGCCACAAAGAATTTCATTTCCCACTGTTCATCTATCTCTATTCCAGTGACGGCTCTTGTTCTTGAGCCCCCCCCCTTCCCGGGTCCCCCGCTACGCCGGCCCCCCTCCTTCAGCCCCGGTACCCTCAGTTTTTTACTCTTAGATAAGGTTAAGCGAGATACACTTATTAGCGGTCCACAGTCCGCGACAATCCGACTCAATTCATCACGTATCCTCCCGGCTGCTGTTCCCAGGGTCCATTTCGCATTTTTACACAGGACGTATCGACGGTTAGCGATAGCGGAAGCGATTTTATGAATTAAATTGATATACAATACGCGGCCGTCATGTTTACCATTAGAGCAATAACAAACACAAAGATATCGAGATAGAGAAAGTCGACTTGTTATAATTGTATTACGGGTCCGGAATCAAAACGAGCCTCACCAAAACAGAATTACACAATTGTGTACAATTGACATTCAGATCTGTGGACATTGTATCATTGTGGGTTTATTGCCTCTTATTGACTCGTAATTGTCAATAAAATCCTACGGGAGCGGTTAATGTGGGTTTGGTGAAAAAAGTTATGTTTTATTAATATTTTTACGAGAGCGTTTAGGAGTCGGATAAGATCTGTTGGGAAGTTTTTTCTTTCAATTTCCGTAGCGATTTGTTGGTTGATTGCGAGTCGATGGTGGCGATAGGGGCCGGTCATGTGCCGCTCTCCCCTACCACTTGCCATCGCTCGATTACGAACAACTATCACTAATGACTTTGGGTGTGCTCTTTCCTCATGTTAGGAATTATAGTAGCGATTGGAAGTAGTGTTTGACGATGTCCATGACCATCGTGGAATCGTAAGCTAAATGTCTTGTGCAACACCATTTCAGTGATGTCGACGTCGGTCGAGGCCCGTTATGATTTATTTTACGAGGAAATTTATTACGTAATATTTTCTATTATTCTTTTCTTTCTGTAAGACAAATTCGTTGGTCTCCATGATTAATAGCTTTTCAGTGATAGATTTGTTTTTAATGTCACATCACTCGTTGGTTACACGAACTTGCGTTGGACGACTGTTGACTAAGCTTTACCTATAGGTAAGTGTGCTTTTTGTAGCAAGTAGCTGGCTTGGAGTCAAGGGCGTGCTTAAATAGCTGCCTAACTGTTTTACTGAACGTGAAAGTAAATGTATATTTTGTATTTTATTAACCTTAACAGTTTGTTTACTAAATAGTTGGAGTAGTTTTAATAATATTTTCTAAAGGCAGTTACATCTTTTAATACCAAAACACGGACATGGAAGAAGATTAGCAGGGCCCATGTACCCCCCGGGTACGATAGGACTCAAGTAAGTAAGTAAGAAGACACTAAAGTGTTCTTCAAAAAAATCTAATGTTAGCACCAGTATGTATGTTAGTTCGCATTGTATTAAACACAAATCTGACCTTAAGGCAGCTGCTAACCTGATAACCTAGGAGGCTCAGGAGGACTAGGCTCGAGTCTTTATAACATTAATATACTTAAAATTTCGTACGCAATAGTTGTAGTTTTCCTAGTAATATATAACACTACTAGTGGACGCCCCGCGATTTCATTCACCTAGTTTAGTAGTACCTGCATCTCAAATTTCAAGCGTCTAACTTGAGTGGTTTACATTTTTCATACAAAAGTATTTTCCCGTTAATTCCCGTTCCCGTGGGAATTTCTGGAATTCCTTTCTTAGTGCACCCCTAGAGTGCCTAAGCTATGTCCATTCCGTCCTAAGTTTAGCCGTTTGGGCTGTGCGTTGACATGTCAGTCAGTCAGTCAACTTCTCCTTTTATATATTTAGATTTATGCCTATCTATCTGTAGCGTTTATGTTCTGACTGTCTCAAATGAGTCTATGTACGCTACGTAACTCTCATATGGTCATAGGACAACATCGCGATGAATCCTGCACACTATAAGATGTATGAACTATAACGGCGATGGGCAACCCCTATCTGTTGGTTTGAAATACGCTTACTGTCATCATCATCATCATCATCAGCCCATACTTGTCCACTGCTGGACATAGGCCTCTCCAATTGCACGCCACTGTGATCTGTTTTCGGCTTACTGTACCGTTGGTGTTTGCTTAGCAAGTGCCTCTGTTTCGGGATTATAAGGTGTGAAGTGTATTTATTTTTAAAGTTAAATTTTTCAGTTACACACAGTCGTCATCTTACCTTAACACGGTTTCCAGTTAATTTATTTGACGTCACAGATTCTACGTCATTTGCGCGGTAGAACACGACACGCGTTGATAACTTATTAAATCCGTCAGTCGGTGGACACTATCTCCCCTAGATCTCCACCGGTCCACCCTAGCGCAGTAGGTGCAATAACGGACTCTTTGAAATGAACAGATTAAAGTTTAAATGGCATTTGTGTGATTTACAGAACGTTAGAACGGAAAGGTCAGGTAGAATTGGTTTTAATGTAGCTCAGTGGCAGGTTTTGTCCAAAGTTCTGTCATCGCATCACTGCGTGACACTGCAACTGATTATTTATCTGCTGGGGTAGGTCTATGTTTCTGCAGTTGGAAAACATATTATTGTATGCCTATAGTGATTATGCTTTTGAGATAGAGCGTTTTAAGTAAGTATATTGTACAATTATCTTTGAGTACTCATTGTCTTTCCTTGCAGTGCGGGATACTTATATATCAAGCTCGTATTTTCTCATTGACAAAAATCAAACTCATTCAATTTTAACTCAGTCGTTATTGATGATGTGTCTGGATCGTAGTCTACAGGTGGAAGGTCTATTGTCTTTGCTCTACCCCACAAGCATGGTGCTATGACTGTATGTATACGTATGATAATTAATAGTTAATTATTTTCTGGAGCTCATCGCCACGTTATCCTCGTAGAATATAATAAAAACCTTCCGGGATATCTTTTCTTGTCACCTTATAGATCGAGCGATCATATCGAAAACAATAAAAATGCAAATAACATTTCAACGTTTAAAAAAATACACATACTGATATGAATACCACATCAAAACACAAACTCAACGACCGCCCGTCATCGGCGTGTAAGTAAACCGTACCTATAGCAGATTTAAAATAAAATTGAATGGAAAAACATAAAATTTCCAGCGGCACGCTCGAGGAAATCAGCTGAGTAGCAAGCCGACCCATTCGATATCAAAAAGTTGGGAGAGCTAGTTTTTTTTTTCAATCATCAAATTGATCTGTCTGCGCGCCATCTGGCCCGTGAGCGGGCCGCTTTCGGAGTCCTTCGACCGAGGAATTAATTCATATAAAACACACGTATCGCGGCCCGGCACATCAAAGCCATCGCCAATTCAGATGTCCTCCGATAAACGGCTGAATGGCCGACATCTCCCAGATAACGTCACGGACAAAGTGAGCGCTCTTCTGAACGCTATTAGCTTGTAAACGACGACTTTACCCGTCCACAAAGTAGCGTTTTTTTTTTTTAATAAAAAAAGTAAAACAGAAACGTCGAACGGAAAATCGGCCCCGTGAAGTTGCTGAAAAAAAGTTTTAAAATAGCATGATGGAGTTTTATCTAGTAGTTATTGCGCTCGCTCGCTCGGCGGAAAACCGGGCGCTTTCCAACCCACTTTGCGTATGATGCTCCGCGTACCTGTTTGGAAATGAAATGGTTTGGTTTCACCAACAAGAAAGTATGTTGTTTTTTTTGTTTCTCCTTGCTTTGGGTAAGTAATGCCCTTCGTTGGAGTATTATGCGCGGTAAGGCGGATGTCAAGAGGAAGGTAATGGATTCAGTTGTAGAATTGAAATTTCTTTTAGGTGTTTGAAGTACTTTCGCAGTATTATTTTTTAGATGATTAATATTTTTAGTAGGTAAGAACTTACATACTCATATTTAAACTGTGTAATAAAATAACTTCTAAGGAAGTAAGCACAAAACAAATAAGCAGCGAAACTTAAATTGGAACAAAGTAAAACAAAAAAAATTTCAACCTATTGAAACCAGCTTAATAAATAGATTGGTACTACAAGTCCATTGTTGTCCAATATTTTAAAACCCATAAATTGCATTTCAGTATTCAGCAACATCATGCACTTGACTGTACACTTCCCTCTCCGGCACAGTTTTAAATTTGCTCTCAGTACAACAGTGAGCGTATGTGTTTTTATTTCCTCCACGTTTGTTTATCTGAAAGTTACAAAATGTTTTCATGTTCAGGCTGAAAATTGTTGGTGTTTGGGCGCGAGTGGCGCAGAGCTGCGGGCGGAGGCAAGGACGGGCGCGGGGGCGGGCGGGGGGTAGCAAGCACGTGCTCTCATCAACTAATGGTCCATGCGCGGTATTTGAACCGACTCCACTCTGCGTTGAAACAGCCGCCCAACTACAACCAACTCAACCGTGAGCCGAAAACACGAAATAATTATAACTTGTAAACACGGTCGGTTTTCTCTGTTTCCAGCGCTTTCCAAATTGAAATGCCTAACGTACATTGCGGTTATGAAATAAGTGGGCGGTGGCGGTTGCAACAGCTAACCCATCAGCAATACCGGGTATCGATGACGTCAAGTCCTCTCGAGACAGTCCACGGCCGCCGCCGCCGCCGCCGCTGGCGCGCTGAACCGATCGAACCAACCTATTGCAGCTTTATTGCTCCCAGGTACCGCTGTTAGCCTAGTACTTGTTGTTTTTCCTCTCCGCATATTTTTTTCCCAACGAGCCTCCCCTTTTGTTCTCAAGTGAACCAGCTGTCATTATACGCCATGTTACTGTTTTTTTTTTTGACGTTTTTATAGAGTTTTGCGTCGGAAGGGCGTATCGTACGGAAAAATGTTCGTTTTGCGTGAGCCGAGAGCTCGCGTGTGGAGTGACGTCCACGCCGCATAGGAATGAGTTATGGAATGAAACGGTTGCCCAACTTTACTGAAATGTTTTGATTACATCCACTGCAATTGTGGAAGTTATTGAACGAGCAAATGTATTTTGATAATGCGCTGAGTAGGCCTACATTTTGCATTTGCATATGCGATTGAAACAAGCGAATGTTAACATGTGTCACTGCAGTTTTCAAGTGGTTTCATTTGAGTTTAATTTATGCGAACCCTTTCAGTTGAGGATGTGGGGCTTTGAAGTACCAAACATTATTACAAATAACCACTCGAATGGCTGTTGTGCGAGTCCCTAAATAAACCGTTAATGGAATTGTTTTTCGCTTTCACGTTTCTGTGGCACTTGAATGTTTACTATTTGCGGGCAAACGTTTCAGTGTTGTAAATATTTTCGTATGTAATTGAATAAAAGTTATACGGCGGTATACCTACGTCATAGTTCGGAGTAGGGATTCCTTTAACTAATTTATGTTAGAATTTCTATCAAACCCTTATTACTTAAGAACAGTGCACGGGCCATGAACAGATTTATCGTAATCTACTGGTTCATGTAGCATAAAAAATGTTGATATGGCAAGAACGTCTTGCAGATATGAAGGCTCGTTGCAGAAGCCGGGCGACCGCAATCTAAACACTTTCTCATTGTGCCGGGGCTATTGGGGGCTGGAGCTGCGTTTACGCTGGGCAAGAACATTTCGAAATAAATTCATATAAAGTAATAAATACGTTGTACTGGGAAAGCCTTCCTTTCCTTTTGAATGGAAATAAAAGAGTAATCTAGAGTCTTATATGAGACGGTTATAGGCATTCTAGACTTTGCATTAAATCATTCCTTTTACTTACCTAATAAGATAACAGCACTAATTTAAGAGTAAAGTGATGCACGGAATATGTTCCAGGTTGGATGTAAGTCATCGGTTAGTGTTCAAAAAGACATTAATTTAGATATTGAAACTTTGATGTCTGCTATCTTGGTTTTAAGTGTAACTTCTAGTATCAGCACATTTTTTCTTGATGTGGTACTACTCATAATCCACCTGGTACCCATCACCCCGAGCGACGAAATACAGCTATATGTAATGATATTGTAACTCGGTATTGTGGAAAGTGAGGAATCGTAATCTAATCTCGCAAATACTAGTACTTTTAGATTTTGGTATAAACAAACTAATATTTTGTTTATCTCTATACTAACCGTTTTATTACAGACTACAATTTTCCATGACCTTTATTTGACCGATTTTCGTTCCTATTTCTGTCACTAATGTCATATTTATGTCGTACGGGCAGCACGCACCGCAGTGACATGAAATCATGGAAAATTCGGCACACAAACAAACTTAGACATAGAAGAAGTGGATGGTGTGTCTTGTCGGTTCTTCTCCCCCAATGACAAGGCTCGTTTCCCAATTGACATAGCTTGAAGTGTTATTTCAATGTTCATAATTTATGTAACACTGTAAATGTATGGTAATTAAATATATTTCGATTAGGAGATAGGTAAAGAGGAAATGTTCATTCTAAATTTCGCATAATGTATAGGTATTATAGTAGTTATTAAAAATAATAATGAAAAATCTCAACGGCCGACTGTCTCGCGTGAACGCAGCATAACGATATTGCAGCCCAGGGTTCCTCGGGCTAATCTTAGCTGAATGGCCGGTGTTATGCCCACGTATTGCTGCCAGCGCCACGATATTGTTCTATGCCCCGACGGGTAAGTATATAGCGACACTGTTTATTGACTTGGAATTATGCAGGCGAATATTGACGGTAAATATGCAGCGATGATGAAGTTTAATGGGCATGTTGTTTAAAATTGGAACAATTTTACGGACGACAATATAAAATTAAAACATCCAAAAATGAAATGTTTTTTTTTATTTATCCTGTTTGCACACAGCAATTATGCAAAAGACAGTCTAGTATGCAATCTTTAATATAATATATTTTAAAAATTATTTTGTAACAGTGCTTCGTAGCGTACAAAAGATAACTTATTGCTAGAGACCTGCAGTATTCGTAGCAATTTTGAAATAAATACGTGGGTAATTCTTTGCAGGACATATTCTGTCTTTGTGTTATGTTTTATGTAGTGTGTTAAGATCCTCTGAAGGTATTAAAACTATTATTTACGAAGATCATTCAACAGTGTTTTAACAAGTTATAAACGTTGAATGCCGTTTATTGAAACGTTGTCATCGTCATCGCCAGGAACTGATTTTCAACGATCGAAGGCTGAGATTCTTTGAAAGACTTTGAAAGTCATTTTGCGACGAACTTTTATTTTTCAACTGGGTATTGGCCACTCCTTAGTGAGAAACTACCAACACAAAATAAGGTCCTTTTGTCTATGTGTAGGTACATACATACACACATATGTAGGCCCTCAATCACATTAGGCGTATGTATTGGTGTGCTGCGGAGCGCGCCCTCTGGCGGCGCGTGAGGAAATTCGGCAATGCCTCTCTCCTCCCGCGGACCCTACACCCCGCGCCTCACCCCCTGGGCCTGCGATTGAAGACAGTTTTCCTTGTACGTTGATAGGATGGATGGATGTGGCCTGAAAAATGGGTTGATTATACATACAGCTGTTAAATTAAAAGTAGATAAATTTGACATAGTCAGAACTAATCCTCACCTACACTGGTTTAAACAATCCTATTGACTATAGCAAACTTTCATAATGTCATCGAAGAGTTTTCCTCCACGACTTTTGCTAAGCAACATTTTTGCAACTCAGATAGAGGTACCTATATGATTTAGCGCGTCTCAAGTTGTCGTGCGTCAATCAGCGCATACAGACGAACGTGAGTCACGGCCCACTTCACGCTCAACTAACCACTAATTTATGCTAATTAACTAAGAATCAGGCACAAAGAGGCGACACCTAAGTATTTCAATCACGTATACCTCGAGTCAGCTCTCGAGGATGTACCCGAGAGAAAATTACAAGAACAAAGAGTCCGTATCTTCCTCAACATTGTTGATGTGACGCACGCGAAAACAAAAAGGGAAAATCGTGAAAATTACGTGACAGAAAGTCGTGTTGGGTGTCGCGTGACCGCGTCCGGTGCGATTTTCCACATCTCGGACAGGCGAGTGTCAGGTGGACAATGGAGCAGTCCCGTGGAGTGGAGCTCTTATCGATCTCGGACGTCATCGGCGATAGCGGGCGCGTCGCGGCGCAAAAAGCGTGTCAGTGTGGCGGCGGCGAGCACCACAAAGCCTTTGTGGCGACCGGACGCCGCCCGCCGCCGCCGCCGCCGACGCCACCGCTCGCCGAAGCACAGCTTTGTTTGCTGTTTAGTGCTCTCTGTCGCCACTTTTAGTGTCCGCACTCGTAAATTCTCTCCGAGCTACTACTCGACATGAGGTAATAGTGTCAGATGAGCTTTTGCACACCCGAACGAAGATATTATTACTCTTTTGCAGCTTTTCAGAGACTTTTCGCTGGTCCCTCAAATCATGGATATTATTCCCTGACAATACAATACGTCTCAAAAGACAGGGGTATGATCTAGCTATGGATTTGTTTCCGCTAAGACGGAGGGTTCCTGCCCGGCGACGGCGGCGGCGAGGGCGGGCGGGCGGAGGCCGCCTCGGCGACCGACCGACGACAAAACTTCCAAATGTTTTCGTCACAAATAAAAAGTGCAAGTAAATTTCTCGCGAAACTCGGTGTAATGGTTTGTTGTTAACTTCGATAAGTTTCGGAAGTTGGCCTTCGAATCAATTTCTGGATGGAATTTTTCAGACAATTTCTCGTCGAGTTGGGGCGGCGGAGTCGGCACTTTCATTAAAACCGACTTACTTACATCACAAGTGAAGTGAGAGTGAACCTGCAAACGAAACTATCGTCCCCATCGAGTTGAGAATTCAATTAACGAGTTCCCTCAACAGGCTTGCGTACCTATTAAATTATAGTAGGGCAGTGTTATAATGAAATCAAATGTCGGTTTGTGGTGCAACGTCTGGTGATCCCTCCGCGCGCCGGTGTCTGGCCGTGGCACTTTGATGACGCGTAAAACAAATACCACAACACTCTAGCCGGCGCCCCTCGCTCAGCCTCTGGGGTACGAAAAGTTAATAAAATTCATGTATCGGAAACTTATAGGCGTGAAATATTGTTTGCTGGCGGTCGGAGGGCGCAACCCTTGACGATGCGCTTTGTTTAAAAGCCGTCTTTGATTTGATTTGCTTGCCAGTTGACATAGTAACTAACTTACTGTTCTTACCAACACAAACACCTGAGTAAGGTTATTTTCTGCGTAACTTGAAGCTTAAATGCCGTGCATTACCAAGCCTAAACAGGTTGGAGAGGCGCAAGTGGTCGCCGGGCGCAGACGACGCGGCTCCACCAGCATCAGCATGAAATAAAAATACGGTGGGTCATAAATAGCAAGCACAAAAGGAGATATAGTGTTATAGCGGACTTAGGTCGTGCAAGCAACCGCCAGCCATCCTAATGACAAGTGTACGGGTAATGAAACGCTTTGGCAAATACAGGTCAAGTTAGGCTGGCAACCAGTATGGTCTTGAAGAAAAATGTTACAACGCGATGAGCCAAAGTCCAGGGTAAATGCTGAGCTATATTAGCTCACCGCACAGGCGAATACGTAGTCAGTTATGGCCGTCTGAAATATATTCACAGAAACCATTAACGTGTAACGTAACTACACAAATGTACTATGGTTATGCGTTGAAACAAAATTTTGTAAATTATTTTATCATTACATAAATAAATATTTTACAACAACACACACATTGCCTTTAACCCTTGTTAAGTAGCTAAAGCTGTGTTTAACGAAACATACTTACTTAAAAACATTTTTCTAATCACCATCGCATACGATTGTCATCAAAACACAAACTGAGTATTACTTTATTACCGATCTGTTTTCATAGTGCAGTATAACGTCTTTTAAACTTAAGCAATCATAGGTTTTCAACTTTAGAGTGCACACAAAAGAAACTAAACAACATTACTTTATTGGCTTCAAGCAAATACATTGTATACTACCTATTCTTCATCGTCAATATAAGGATATACCTATCAATTGGATCACTCAATAAAAAGCGTCGTATATGTTAAAAGGGATTGCCAATCGGTCATTCTGCGTCCCTTTCACTTATTGGACATTCTGGCTTCTCGACCGTCCGGTGAAGTGTAGCTGCCCTCGAACATTGCTACCCTTTTTTTCGGGACTATGAAAAATCACCGCTCAATAATGGACACCCTTTGACTTATTTTCCCGTGCACGATAAAACACTGAATATTTTCGGAAGTTCCGTCATTGCCGACGACTCGGAAATCGAATAAGTAGCTGTAACGAGCAGTGTTTCATTTCAAAAACTAAATGCTTTAGGGAAATATAAAACGCGTTCGGTTTCAACCCTCCAATTGATATTCCTCGCGGAAATAATGTGTGAATAGGTGCGAAGGAAAAAGACTACGGAGTTTAAAAGGTTTTATAGAGGCGCCCGTGCCGTGCCACGTACGCGTGTTTCCTCTTAACACTGAAAAAACATTACTTACGCCTTTCTTATGTGCTATCCGTAATGGGTCTCGATAGGGCTAAGCATCGTACGGCGGGCTGTAGCCTCAACCCCCTCTTGTATCCTTCCACATGCCAGGCCCGAGGGGGGTATGAGCACAGCCTGCTGGGAGAGGTCATACTATACCGGTACTTGTATTAACCCCTTCCCCGGATCGAAACAGAATAAGTAATGGATAAGTTGTGTCCTGCGAGCGCGGACTTCCGGAATCGCGACCGGAATTTTCGTATTGCGCCATTATTGCGAGCTCTGATTTGTGGTCATCTGTTTTTTTTGAGGGCGTATTGATGGAGTGGACCACTCTGTTTGTTATTTTAGAGTTTATGACTGTTTTCATATTTCATTTTTATTTATGTTATAAAGTATGTTCGTACTCGTTGCTGAAGACACTACCATTAAAGACTTAATAATAATATAAATAGGCAACCCGAAAGAGTCTCAGTGAGAGGAGAAGAATACCTGAATATTTTATAAGAATCTTATTATAAAGTAGATTAGATGAATGGAAGCCGAAACATCACCATGCACACGTTGTACATTAACATTTTTAAACAAATAGGAAAGAGTACATATTAATCAACAAAAAGTTTACCGTTTTGCATATCCAAAAACTTTTTACACAAACGTATATTCTCGCCGGCCAGGACAGCATTCGGAATTCGAACGGCTCGAAAAGGCACATGGAAGCAAGTCATCGAGCTCATCGCAGCAGGGCGGGCGGCCGGCTCGCCGCGCGATGGTGCTCGACGGAGAGCGTCGGAGTGCCATCGGGATGAAGTGCCGCCGCCGGTAAAGGGCTGACCGACACACATGTGGGCATCTACCTCTATATCACGTGACATGTGGCCGAGAGGTAGGTATCGGATGCTGTGGAAACGACGTTTTCTTAATACCTACTAGTACTTAAGTTTTTACCTAGTACTTACTTGTTTATACCTATGTTCCTAGTTTTGGATTAAGCTACATTTAAAGGTTTAGTGTAATAATTTTAAAGAAAAAAGAACCGGCTTCTACCAGTACTAGCCGCCCGTCCATACAATTCTCCTCGAATCATCGGTGATTTCTTGTCTTGAGTGGCAATGGAAATATCTTCTTCCCAACAAAAAAAAAAATGAGTCGGTCGAATTGAGAAAATCTGCTTTTTTGATGTCGCTTAAATAGGCAATCCAGCTCCGAAAGAGTATCAATGAGAAGAGAAGAAAGTACCTAGTAGTAACCTATTCATAAATGTGTAACTTACGTTTAAATATATAAAATTATGCTAAGACAATGCAACTTCTCCCTTGAGATATCACTAGCACGTTTCTACTATTGAATGGTATCTGTTACAGTCTACAAAAATAGAATCTATTGAATTTAAATTCGTGTTAAAACTCCTCCTTTTATAAATAAGACAATTTCACAGTAGAATTGAAAAATCACCCTCCCCGAAGGTTTTATTAAAAAATGCAGGCTTGAAAATAAAATGTATATTTGAGGAAACAAAATGCCCATTAGACGGAGCCCAACCCCATCCCTTCCTGTATATACAAATAATATATTATACGTAATAAATGCCATATAATAATGGAACAGAAAGTTAAACGTGTTTTTATTTTGCCGGTTGGTTTAGCACGGAGGGATTGTTTGCTAATTGGAAATATATAAATCACGAAGTATGAAATGTATTTTAATTCACCTGCTGAAATATTATAATCAGGAATGGGGTGCAGTTTTACTGAAATTTCATGTGATGAAAGCGAATCTTACGTTTTTAAAATGAGAGCCCCTTTTTTGGGGGAAAAAGAGTGCGCTAGTAGTTAAAACACCTACCTCCGGAACCTACAGGTCTCTGATTCGATTTCATAAGTTCTTTAGTGATCCGTTTTTTGCCTGGGTTTTAGTCCCTATATATTTCCTAGTTGCGTGTGCAACATTTATCTACTACCTACATCCAGGTGACAAGCTACTTGTTCTTGAGATCGCATAGAGCGGGATATTTATTTGGCGCTTGAACTAACTAGCTCCAACAGCACACGAAATAATTGCAGAATACACTTACAGATGCTATGTAAAATGTCGCAGAATGTTATTATTGTTATCGTCCCATGCTAAGCCCGCTGCAGGGAGAGCATCGGCAACCGAGCGCGTCGCTGCCACGGTATCCCGAAAATGCCTGAATTTCACAACAAATGGGGAATATTTATCAAACACATCGCTTCTTTGCGCAAGGTTGAAGCTCGTAAGCTAACTGTATACTTTGCGGTTCAAAAATAAATGTTAAAATATTAAACCCATTTTTTTACAGCGATTGGAACATTTACCTGTTATATTGTACATTGTAGAGTTTTCACTGTCATCTGTCACTAGGTATATTAGGTAGGTTGATTCATCGTTATTAAGATAGGCAAGTATAAAAAAAATGTTTTCTTTTCATTGGATATTTTTTAAACAAACACCACTGGTGCCGTTATAACATTTCATTAGTTGTTAAAAAACTTTATATTCTTTGGAGTACCTACATCATTAAATGCGGCATTTATTGACATTCTGTTATATTTTTAAAACTTCGTGTCAACAATAGACGGCAAGTTGAAGGGGGAGGAGTAAAGATGGGTAAAGATGGTCGGTAGAGTGGTTACAAACATCCAGTATGACCCTAGACTACTTTAAATAGTTTGTGTTTTCGCCAATTGTAATAGCTGCTACCAGATATTAAGGTAAGAAGAACGCATTTCACTGTCGTCAAGCGAACTCTACAAAGCTTTTTCTTTGAATATTTCTTTATAAGCACAAAAGTAAATAAAAATTAAATCAATTTTTATTTATTTATTCGGTAAGCAATACTTTCACTTACCGAACTACGGACTGTGTTAATGAATTGATTGCGTGCAGGGAGTTGAAATTCAACTGCTTTTACTACTAAAACACATAAACAGGAAAGTGCCATCATACTTGATACTGCTTTACACTAACATTGTATGTGAAAGTAGTTCAAAGTTATGTTTCCAAAGTGTATAGGTAACATTGTCAAGTGAACCGACACCAACCCTCGTGGATGAGATCCATTTAATTTTATTGACAATGTAAACAACTATGTTTCTAGGGTGGTACGCATTCGGTATCATTATTGTCATTTATTCTGTGCTTTCTTTTGATTATTGATGCACCTCCGAGTGATATGATATCTTAATTCATACAAACCCTCTATACGAATCTTTTTACTAAATATCCATATCTAACTACATCTGCTAACTGAATCCTCATCCAATGTACTACTGAACAATGTGATGTACCTATATATAAGTAATTTCATAATACCTACAGTCGGTTCAGTAACTCCCTACACGAACACAGAGACCTCATCAACTGCAAGTAATGTCATTATTTATGTTCCAAGAAATTCCTCCGTTTCCTCAAAAAAATGTTTCTCGAGAAAAACCACTTGCTAAAGAAAACGCGACCGTCAAATGTCGCTCCGTACTCCTCACAAAATAAACAATTTGTCATTAACATTTCTGAGAGAGAGAAAAAAAAATGCTTTTTAATTCGACGCGTACCGAGGCGAGTGACGCGGCTGCCTCGCTATGGAAGGGTAGTGTTTCCGCTTCCTGCAGGAAGGGCTCTGGGCGAACGCGGGGTGGGGGCCCGCGCGGGGCTCGCGGGGAGGGGCCCGGCCCTTTGTACTACGATAACCGGAAGCCAAGGGCCCTGAGGACTGCCAGTAATGTCAATTCTCGAGGCAGCATTTTTGAGTTCCTTCTCGCGTGAACTCTCGCTACTTGGGGCTGCTGCGTGAGAAATTTTTAATTTCGATAAAAGTTTTTTCGAGCGTAAGTGTTTCGAGTGTTCGCTCGACTTTGCTGTCTCGTATTGGAGATGAAGCTACAGGCACAGACTACTTACTCTGCAGCGTTCATAGTTCATAGATCTATAGATAAATATCTGGACGTATCTCTGTCGCATGCTTTAAATAAGTTAACGTAGCTGAATACATTGTACGAAGTCGAAGAGTTTACGCATCAAGAAGTTTTCGATTATTTCGTGTCATTCGTCTTTTAAGTGTGTTTGTTGAACTTTAGCTTGGTATTATGACGTTTCGTAACTGAACCGTTATTTAAATAACTTGCAAACCTTTTCTCAGGGCTCCATTTATTTCTTTATCCACTCAGTGAGTATGAAACCAATAAAACTGTTTCTTAAATCCGATGCTTTATGTACCCATGTACATTGCATACTATTATCATTATTAATTCCGCATTCGGTATATTGTATATTAAAATATTACATATACTTTCTTGGACGGTGCCTCTATTTAGAAAACTGCCGGTCCGTGCGCACTAGGGCAATCACAGTCGATTTGTCCCTTAATGGCTACTTTTAGAGCGAACAATAATAATTCGAGCTACTATCGGCGAGTGCAGCCGATAATGGGGACAATTTCCGACGATTAGCGACCGTAGTAGCACTACTGCTGTCGTAGCATCGATGGCCAAGACTTGAGTCACAAACGCCGGTATCTTGTAGCAGTTGAGACAAGTTTCGTTTGAACATCGTTTGTCCCTTTTATACAAATACGACTACAGCGAGACAAACGTTACTTAAGGAGAGCTCTGTGTTTGAATGGTTTTAGAATAATGAATCGAAATATTCGAATTAATACATCACGTCTTATAACAAAATCTTAGCCTCACATGTTACGTCTTCTGCTTTATCGACTGGAGAATTTTACCGCTACTTAGCTGTCTACAGTTTTGGTCAAGATGACTTGTCATTGGTCGTCTAACTTGCACTAACTAAGACTTATCATTGTACTAAATTATAGCTCATATTAAAATAGAACGTAGTTAGTTTCTTTACGTTAATAGATCTAAGTAGACAGTACCAATACAGTAAAAATCAAGCAGAGTGAACGACCAGAATTTGTACTGTATTCAAATCATTGGAGGAGGCCCTCGTCCAGCAGTGGAAGTCATGCAGCTGATGATGATGATACATAATATAAAGCCTATTTAGATGATAATGACAGTATAACACTTGTCTATCGTTCCAATGTCTTTTTACACCGAGGCAACATCTAAATGTTCCCCAGTATAAGTTGGTGGTTGTCCCTGTCTCTTTCTGACATTTGGAACATTGATAAGACATGAAGAAGACAAACTATTTCTTGTACACATGTGTTATAACTAGCAGACGTTCATTATCTAACATAAGTGCGAACCGCCAGGATGTGGAATGACGTGCCGGAGCCTGTGTTTCCTGCGCAGTACAGTCTGAAGGTCTTCAAGTCGCGGGTGAATAGGTACCTAATGAACAAGTGTGCTCCATCGTAGACCACATCGCTGCTTAACATCGGGCAGGATGATGGTTAAGCGCTTGTTCATAGTGATAAAAACATCTATCGGGCTTGACACCAGTTAGCATTTCTAAGAAATATAGAGCTTTCAAGTGGAAGTAGGACGTCCTTAAGCTGTACTGATGATTTGCGAAAGATGGCTGGCAAAAGCTTAAATGCAAAAAATAAATCACGGTGGCGTGCAATGGGAGAGAACCTTGACCAACAGTGTACGTTTAGTTTACCGTTATATGAAGAAAAGGTAACATCAGATAGTTTACCGTTATATGAATATGTGCTTAATTCTGACTGAGGACAGGACTGCTCAAGAATCATTATTTTTAGTCCAAAGTCAACGATTATCCCGTTTTTACTTTTGATGGCAAAATAGGATGGCGATGATAGCTTTCATAACTCGTACATCAAAAAAAAGTTTCTGGAATAATTGAATGCACAAATTAATCATCCATTAAGAGATTGTTTTTGATTCCTAGATATTTCACTCTTACCCCCTTACCAATAAACGCGTTGTCACTTATACAACGGTTATTACAGATCTACTTGAACTGGTAATTCCGTATTTGACATACAACTGACAAGTTAAGTTGAGCTTTGTGTATCTTCGAAACAAGCAATTCCGTCATTATTAGTAAGGCCCTTAATGTATTACAAGTACCAAACCAATAAGATACCTATAGTATACAATACCTCTGACCCTGTAAGCAAATGGATCCCTGGGCGGTGGCGGCGTCGGGGTGCGAAGGGGTTGAACGTTGCGTTGTAATTGATGATTTTTGTACAAACTGCGCCCCGCACCGACCGCCGAACCTCTTTTGAGGTCGATAAGTCCACTTCGAGACTGTGCCACGATGGTGCCACCGAGGGGCCGTAAGTGCTTTTTGGGTTTTTGAAAACGTTTGCTTTTATATCTCAGATGTTTTTTTTAAAGTAAGGATGTTGTTATATAGTATTCTGGTGTGAGATTAAATTATTAGGAGGTTAGAAATTATAGTGGAACGTAAATTTTTGGAATGTACTCCACAATATGAAATACGTATTATTATTAACTTAGTCACACAGCATAATGGTTTGAAACTCCTTAGAATTTTAATTGAATAAAAACAATCTGACAAACACTTAACTGACTGACTAAACGAGATAATTCCTAAGTCACATTAAACCAGGTAGGAAATAACAAAAAAAAATGTTCCATCGTCTGGTCCGCCCAGCACAGGAAGCCGTCTAGATGGAGCTAATTCATCTAGGGTTGCGATCTGGAGTGGCCGTCGGAAGACAAAAGACTCCACCCCTTCCCACTGCCCCTGCCCACCCCCCCTCGGGCCCCTTCAGTCACCTGCCGAGTCTTTAATTGAATAATCCAGTCATTAATCATAACGGCCTCGTCTGGAGGTGAACTTGGATTATTTTCAGTCGCAAAGTCTTGTAGTTGTTGAGTTGGAGCAACTCGGCCCGCGGCTTCTGATCGCTCTTTGCCCAACTTCCGAACAGTTTTAATGCTCTTCGAGTGTTTCTCGCCAAGATTTCGGCATTCAGGTAACAAGTATAATTAAGTATTGGTTTGGTTTGGATTTACTTAGGATTTGTTAATATAATTAATAGGTGGCCAATGTCTTTGAAATACTGTAAGGCTCGTTTTACCTTATTGTCCATTTTCTTTCAACTTTTCAATCATTATCATCATCAGCACATATTCGTCCACTGCTGGACATAGGCCTCTCCTATTTTACGCCACTAATTCGTTTTCGGCTTCCAGCTTCTGCCAGCCACGTACACAGCCACGACTATTAAATATCAATATAAGTATCAGAACTATTATGATAAACAAAATTAATTACTTAGAAATCAGAAATTAGTATTTGTACATTTACTTACATAGGAACATCACAAATACTATATTACGTAGTGTGTTTTTAAACAGGCACGCTTATTTATAAACACATGCACTGGTTTCCTACGCAAAGTGCCATCCCACGCCTCTTTCACCATTTATAGCGATCTCAATCTCACCCGGAACGCACACATACACAAATACTACTCAACCACGCACACTTTATAGCTAAATCAAATGCGCACATAACAGCGCCCCTTTGTCTTAGCTAAGTGTCAACCAATAAAAACAAAGGATCCGAAAATGGAACAAGACGCGACGGCCAATGGCGCGGCGCGTCATGCGTGCATCCGCACCGCGATTGGCTTGGAAAAAAATCCGTTTAGCTCCGATGGCTCCGGCTAAGTAGATTGATATGCCCGCGGCTTTATGTCTTCCTAGCAATGATATAAAATAAAAGTTGCTTTATATTAACTAGACTTTTTTACATATAAATAAAATATATGTCCATAAATTTTGTCTACAAGAGAAGAGAATCTTTGAAATACGACTTGTCACATGTTTTTTTCCATTTTTTTCTAATCTAATAAGATGCGAAGTCATAAATAGAGTTAAAAGGATTCGAATTAAGAACAACAACAGCAATCTAACAGTTGGCTTAACGGTTTTTTTGTTAAATAAAACAGAGCCGACGATCATCGCCCGCGATTTGTTGAATGTAGAGCTGGGTTTTGCATTCATACAGTCAATAATCATATGATGGGCTATCTCTACGTTGAAGCTAGAGTCGCACGGGGTTCAAGTGATGTTGGTTTTGATTACATCAGCGACAATCAGGCAGAAGTCGTTGAACTTGCCAGTACCTATTGTTGAATGTTCATTGTGAAGGGATAATAGGCTAACCGTGGTCCTAACCTAGTGTAACACTGCCACTTTATTGTAACAGTGTCATACTACTTCGTCACATAATAAAGCCTTGATGACTTTATTTCGGTGGACGTTTATCTAATAAATTTGTGACAAACCTTTTTATGGAAAAACGAAGGGAAGTGTGTAACTTCCGCAAAGAGAAAATTATCTTTATATGCACATGGGTATGTTAATCTCTACAATTTTAGGTATTATCTGCATATACTTACTTATTTAACGGTTTGCAAAAATAATTGTAACCAATTCAGCTATGGATCAAGAAATAGACATTTCGAGCACTTTCAGTTTTGATTTACGAATGGTTACGAGTATTGCAAGAAATTATACTTTATGTCCACTTTTGTGTGTACGCACTATCTTTATCAAAAGTTTTATTTCACTTCAGCACAGCATTGAAAAACGCTACCTTACTTTAATATCCAATCAAAGCAATTCAATACCTCTACATATACATAAGTAGGTACTTATCATTTTTTAAGCTCTCCCCAAGAAAGTATTTTGAATTGCTTACACAAAGAGCGAACGCTTCACGTGTGATGGAGTCTAAGGGGGTAAAATGAACAGAGGAGAGAGGGGGGAGGGCTCCACGTACTGAGGGTCATTTATCATTCATATCATCTTCGCTCCACTTCGTTCGCCGCACCGTCCTCGTAAATAAATAAGAACAGACTCATCTTTTACACCGTCTTGAAGCTTGACAGCGAATTACGAGCTCTACATAGAGACATGTAGAGTATATAATACCGTGGCAAGTGGAGAGAGTGTTACATCCTTGCGGTCACGGGTTGGTAGGCTTAACTGCACATGTGTGAGTGAACTATTTATGTGTTTCAGATAGATAGGTGTGTCGTTGAGTGTTCGTGCTGTGGACAGGTTATGTTACACTTGCTTAGGTACGCATTTGGTGTCACCTTGTGTACCACGAGAAGCATTATATCGAAGGCCTTAACTTATTTGTGCGGCGTGTTCAAAGCATCTCCTTATAGTAAAGTCTGTGTGTCAGTGTAGGCTAATAAGTAAGCTTCTAATTATCAGTCTTCACCAAAGCATACACCAAAAGTGATAGATTTAATTTTTGTAGTCGTTCTATGTTGGGGTTTTAGAGAATACTTACAGTTTTGACACCTTAGCTCTATTTGTTGAAGCCTCACGATTCATGTTTATTACAACGTGTCGAATATTTCGTAGGTAAATTATCGAACAACTCATTCAAATCTTTAAATAAATCCCTCGCATACTACATAATACTAGCGTCCAGTGCAAAACTTGTCACCACACGGTAAGTCTCATCTTATTTCCTTTCAGCATAAGAATCATTTTCCCGCGACAAAGTGTATATATTGCGTGTTTTTGGTCATATCCACTAAGAAGATTAAAAACGATTGGATGTTCTGCGAAGGTCGGAGTAATACTCTCATAATGGAGGCATAGGTTCGGCTTAGAGAATGCCCCATCAATCTGCCGACCTCGAGATCGATCACTGTAGCGACCTCTGTCGGGCACAATGTGCCCTCTGAAAAGTAATGTGGATATTGCTGCCTGAAAATAAGACCGTGCTCGAAAATGCAGGGTATTAATGTAACACTTGGGTATTTGTGTATTACTGAAAGGAGCGGTTTTGGTTGGCATAATATCTAAAACGATATGGAACTAAATTTCTATCGCTTTTGCAACCAACTTTGCGCGTAAAAATAATTACACCTATTAGTTGAATTTCTTTACGTACATGTTCATCTTTAAAGGCTAGCGCCTATTATCGATCTACCTAATCCGATTCATGTGATTCAAAAAAGTAAAACATACTTACGTTATTTCTTCATAGACTTTGCTTGGGTAAATGTTACAATGGAATATAATCGTCATAAAATCAACAAGAAAAAAAATCTAAAATTAGTTGTATTCATTCATTCACGCTCGGTGAACCGTGGGCATTTGCTTATTAAGTAAGTGCCTCTGCCTACCCCGCTTTGGGATTAAAGTGAAGTGTATTTATTTTTTTGTATTGATGTTATTTCACTTATTTGAATAGGTATTCGAAGTCTCGTGATCTTTGTCTACTCGGCACTAGGGTGATAAGCTTGTCATTCGGCTTCTCTATAACAAATACTGTCTCGTTATTTTCTTGACCTATGCAAGAGACTAAAGTTTTGTATAGGTCAGGAAAATAACAAATGATTGATAATTTTAAAAGAACTAACTTCTACCAGTTCTAGTCGTCCGACCAAACATTTTTTTAAGTTCCCTTCGATTTATCGGCTATGCCGTCATCATACCCTGATTTCCCTATCATCGGACCACATTAGATATATATTTTTCTAACAAAAAACACGTTAATCGGTTCATAAACTGAGTTATGCGCGAAAGAAACATAGAAAAAGCATAATATAAATACTATCGAGTTGAGAAAGAGTCCCTTGAGTTTTTAAGTGGCTAAAAAGTACCTTTAGCAAGTACCTCTGCCTACCCCTCTTTGGGATTAAAGGCGTGAAGTGTATTTTTTTTTAAAGTACAAAACACTCAGTGAGTTATTATTAATTTACGTTACACAACTTTTTATTAGGTTGCACAAATTGTTTAACTGACATAAACCCAAAAAATGCAACAAAAAATATTTTAGGTAACCTATAGAAATTATCCTTTTTTTTATTGCAGTCACAAACACAAAGCTTGTTTGTGCTAGAGGTACTTCAAACCAATCAAAAATTAAAAATAGCGCACTGGCCAGGAGCGTCCAAAGAGGCCGGGCAAATAGTTTGCAAGTCTGCGTATAATTGGAAGGTGGAACGGCGTGTTTGTTTAGTCTGTGATAATTGCTCCATTGCACCTCGGCGCTGACGAGTCGCCGGCACAAAACCTCCTAAATCCAGTTCATTAGGGCTCTATTCACCGACCACCCCTGGCTGGAGATACGCGGTGATTACTGCAACCGCTCCCGACGGCTCACGAATAAAGACTGCATCATAATTTCGCCAGATACACCCTCGCAAAACATCCAAATAAATTACAACCTTACTCCCCACGAAATTGGAAGTATAATTCCTCAGGTATGTCCTTCAGTCACTTGCACAATGACATGTAAAAATAATGAACAAACTGGCACATTATCCAGGGGAGTTTGAGTCTTCGTCAAGTTTTTCTAAGGGATGTTTTCGTATGGTGAAGTTTGCCGGAGATGTTTTGTAAATTAATAGGAGGAAAGTTCCGCGGGCCAGCAGCGGCGCTGGCAGCAAGGTTGTTGCAGTTGTGATTCAATTTCGACGCTAATTTAATGACGATGTTGCTCGAAGGAGCAAATTGATATCCATATGGGAATTGTCGGGCGGTTTGTTGTGACTTCTTTTTGTGATTATTCCGCTTCGGGACCTTCATCTGAATAGAAGGGAAATAATAATGAAGTATTTTGTTTATTTTTTTTAAATCTATGTTTAGAAACAGACTGACAAAGACAAGATAGAAAGAGGCTACCAACATCACTGTCGTCCAGTTCCCATCTCCCCACGCTAACATACTCAATGAAGTAATTCGTACAAGGCACTCTATATCCAGTCTTTGGAACTGTGAATTGACATTCTTAGTAAGCAATTCGGCAAAGGATCCTAAGTCCTGCTGGTGATGTATCCTTGACAGTGTCTTCTGTCTCTGGCGACCGTCTGCGCCCGCGCATTGTGTGCCGCCATTACATACATTACACCCTTGTTATTCAATTGTTGGAATCGTCGCGCTTGTTTCTTCCGTCCATGTTAGATTGGTGCTGATTGTGATGGATGTAGAGATTTTCGCGTGACTTGTTCTTGGATCCTTGTCTTTTATATTTAAACAAAGTAAGTTATTTTTTTTAAAGAGATAAGAGAGAACCTATAATTTCTCTTATCTCTGCTCTTTTTCAGTCATCCTTGAACTTTGGAAGCATATTACATATACGCATAGTTAGAACAAAAAGGACCCAATACGAAACATGCCGATTTTGTAATTAAAATTTTGAATCTTTTATTTAACAAAATTACAAATTTTTTTGTCACTTTTGTTCTAACTGTGCAATATATGAATTTATTTATTGTGATTTTCTTTCACAACTTCACCTTAAGCCAGGATTTGCGCACAGAACACGGTACACGTGCTTGAGAAAATGTTTTCATTGAAAATTGGGGAAGAACATGATTAATGTACATGTTACAGTTATAACTCATAACCGAAAAAAAAAACACTTTTCATTGAAAAAAAAAACTAAATTATTTAAAATTTAGTTGTTGTTTCAAAAGACACAGTATTGTTTGTATCTAAGTCATTTTTACGATTTATGAGTTTCGACTGTAATAACTATCTTGCTTTTAGAACAATTTCCGCATTATTTTCATGACATGAGTCTAAGTTTTCATAGTTGCAAGTCCCTTATTTATTTACAGAAAACTGTGTAGGTGGTCCCAATATCCTACCACCTACCAGTCTAAAGACTCAAAGGAAAACGTTGTCGATATAAATACATCCCTCTGCAGATCGGAAAGAAAATATATGAAAACAGACTGCACAGAAGGAAGCGCCTTATGTTCCGTAAAATATACTCTTAACATACAGTACACATTCAGGCATTACTTTGTAAAACAACTAAGGGAATAATACGCACTCAAAGGTCAGTTTCGCTTGGTCGTGACCTTCCACGTGTCTATAGGAATACTCAGCACTAAGCCCGCCTGTAAGGTGGCGATAAACGGGCCCAAAGTAATCCCCATTGTGTAAAAATGTCCCCCGGCGCCCCCTACCGGCGAACACTTTATTAAAAAGTAAGTAATCCCACCTAGTGGACTGTAACGCGATTATTTCTATAACAACTCAATATGAACAGAGTGTGATATGAAATTGAATTTGAATCCCTCGGGATCCGGGGACAAGATACGCGCCGGATTGTTTTCATCTGTACGGGATTATGCCGGTATTAGTTGTGCGTTTATTAGGATTAATTTATTCCAACTATGTCGTGTTGACAAAAATAATAATGAATGTGGAGATTACTCGAAACGGTTTTTTGTGACGACAAAAATACTAGACTGGTATTTTGGGTAGAGATACAATATTTCTTTGCTTGGGGACTACAAGTATTTGTAGTCAGATTAATCTGTATCTATATATATAAAACAAAGACGGGTTTGTTACAACACTTATAACTCGAGGTCTGCTGAACCAATTTTCATGGTTATTGATTCGTTGGATTTGTCTCCGCACCGAATAGCAAAATACATATTAAAATGAAATGAAAACCCGATAAATTAGTTCAGCTAAAAGTTAACACGACATTCATTAACTGTTAGGCGGTACGAAGTTCGCCGGGTCAGCTAGTTAAACTATACAAATCGAGCTAGTTATCTACATATTTGGTTTACCTAACAACAATACAAAATAATAAAGACCAATGGTACACTTTTGACTAGCTGCTTTTTGTAAGGGTTAGGCAATGACGGTATATGGACTAATTTTAAAAACAATACTTACTCACTGTGTTACCAATCTTACGTTACTTATATCTACGTAAAGCAAGAAGAAATATTTCCCACCTTGTCTATTATGCATCCAACCCGCGTTTTTTTTTTCTTTAAATTCACATTTCCAGGTGTTCAGGCAAAGACCTCTCCCGTCAAACGTTATTCGCCCGGGATCAAAGCGATCACAGCGGTGACGTCACATCCGGCAAGATGGCGGCCCGGGCGGCATTGTTCAAAGCGCGCGTAATGGAGTGTGTCAGCCCCTGAGCTTCCTGAGGTGTCACCTGGAGACTTGAGACATCATCTTCCACGGACTTTGTGACATTTTGAGTAGCGATGCTGTCAGATGTCAAGCTCGATATAGAATGAGTAGCTAGTATTCGATTAGCTATAATAGCGACTCGTAGTTAAACTTTGTCAAATGGTTCGGTAATTACGTATCAGGTTTTGAATTTATATTTTTGAATGAAACCGAATTCTTTTCAAATTCAATTAGTTAAAATTTAGCTATATTTTTTCTACATACCGAAAGTTTCACCATTTAAGGACACCTACTAGACTCTATTTTTAATATAACAATCTAAAAATGGACGATTTGAATTATAAGTACGTCATAAGATTCCATGTTGACTCAATGTTCTCAATGTTGTTACATTAAAAAAAAAACTTCATAAACTATACACCATTCGCAGTTCGCACGACTAATTAGCCCACTGATATCTCGTTGATCCTTGAATACCATTCAAATTCCTGTCGCCAAAACAGTAACAGTCCCAGAACAGATAATACAATGACCTCATCGAAAGATAACAAAAGATAACATTCCTAATAATTGGACCTCACAATTTGCATGTGAATCACTCTACACCTACCCTCTTCACTTTTTATAATGACAAATTCTATTCAGTGTTTTCAATAACAAGACCTTTTTACCAAAAACCAGCCACCGAAGTCTAAAAAAATACTCGCTGTCCTCAAGATGACACCTTGTTACAATAAATCGTCAAAACAATAAGGAGCATCATACTAAATCACTGCACCATTCATATGCCTAAGATAGGTTGAATAAAAAGGACTTTTTTTTTGAGATATCGGTGTCAAGTCGAATTCAGAAGACAATAGTGCTGGTTTAATTGAGGATAAAAAGGCTTCGTGAGGGCACAAAGGCTATGCGTCACGGCCATCAAAGGAATTAAGGCCATATTATGTGGCGAAGGGAACGATTGCACAGGTGTCCTGCAGGGTTGGTCACAGGATCTTACCATGTGTTGACAATCTTGCATTTTGAACATGTTTTATGGATGACAAAGGTCTAACAAAAGTGGTGAATTCTAAGTATCGCGGGATAGTTACTTGAAGTTACCGGCAATGGTTGACTTTACACCAACACCCCGGTGAAGAACAAAGCATTTCTTAGAAGTTTAATTGATAAGTTTGTGCATGTACAGTCAGCCGAGAATCTGGTTTACCACCCCAGGGCTGAAACTCATATGAATATCATCAGACATTAAGGTTAAATTTGTCACAAACCAAAAGCAAACTTGTTAACAATTCTAAATTTAAACTTAACTTATTTTAATGGCAATCTTTTAGCTTGTGACAACAACAGCCGTGTGGTGACGGCGAATAGAATACATGTATCACCACCCCAGACCATCTTTTCCAGTCATGGGGGTCGTAAGAGGCGACCGAGGTAACTCTCCAGAGGACGGGCAGCAGCGCTCTCTGTGAGTTAAACCACAACACCACTGCGATTGCCAACCCGCCTACTCAGCGTGGCGATTATTGACACTTTCCCATAATTGATCATGGAAATCATTGGGGGAGGTCCATGTGGCTTTTGATGATGAAACAACTCTGAATTAAACAATATTTTAGTGACACAAGAATTGTCATCAAACCTGATAGACCACCTTCTTGGTCCAATGTATGTGTTATAAGCAATGTGTATAATGCAGGCATTCTATACAATACCTAGGAAATATATAGAATGCCGGAGTCGTTCAGGCAATGTAAGAAATGTTATTAAATAGTCTAACTATTTTAGACTTTACCTAGGATATGTATAGATCATCTAGGCATTGTATAGAATGCCGATTGAAGCATAGGTAATGTATGTAATCGATCGATCAGAATCTATTTAACCTAACCTAAAAAATAGCCACCCCGCGCACGCGTCTCCTTCCCGTGGTCGTTCGTTATACATATTGCCTGAACGTACTCATACTCAATATATTCCATCACACGTGTTTTAAAAAAATAGGACAGATAGATACATGACCCTGTTAGGGTGTAAGCAATTTTTATATATAACAGTTTTAAATAGTTTTTAAAATTATTAGAAGCTTAAATAATCTATATAGGTAACAACATTAAAATAATCTCTCTATATCTAAGATTCACTTTACTTAAATCTAAGGTCTTCTGGTAGGAACATT